>JBBPBX010069152.1:0-18936 GCA_038048925.1 Garcialebias charrua
AAAGTCAAAGTCAAAGTCAACTTTATTGTCAGATCTGCAATATGTACTGTACAGGACATACACAGGACCGAAATTGCGTTTCTCTCAGTCCCTCGGTGCAACAGTAAACATCTAAACATTGAAACACTGAAACATATAATAATAGACATAAGCATAAAATAGTAAAACTAACACTGTCCTGAGTTTTTTGCATAGTGGTATAAGAGTATGAAAATTTACACCAACTCTAAAACTAAAACATTAAACATTTAATGAACATAATACTGTCCTGAGTTTTTGCATACTAGTATAAAAAAAGAGTATAAAAAGTATAACTAAAATAAACTAAAGGTTTCTAGCATTGACATTTGCAAAGTGGCAAAGCAGCGTATGAGTTAATGTACACAGTATATGTATGAGGTAGTAGTTGATGTTGTTATAGAGGCAAAAAGTGGCATATGCAGTAAGGCACATTGGGCATCCCTAAATAATAATAATAATAATACTAATACTTTAATTATGAAGCCCTTTAAAACAATCACAGCTGTAACAAAGTGCTGTACATACAAAATCCATCCATCCATCCATCCATCCATCCATCCATTGTCTTCCGCTTATCCGGGGTCGGGTCGCGGGGGTTTGCAGCCTAAGTAAGGAGGCCCAGACTTCCCTCTCCCCAGCCACTTGGAGCAGCTCCTCTGGGGGAATCCCAAGGCGTTCCCAGGCCAGCCGAGAAACATAGTCCCTCCAGCGTGTCCTGGGTCTTCCTCTGGGTCTCCTCCCGGTGGGACATGCCCGGAACACCTCACCAGGGAGGCGTCCAGGAGGCATCCTAACCAGATGCCCGAGCCACCTCAACTGGCTCCTCTCGATGTGGAGAAGCAGCGGCTCTACTCTGAGTCCCTCCCGGATGACTGAGCTTCTCACCCTATCTCTAAGGGAGAGTCCAGACACCCTGCGGAGAAAACTCATTTCAGCCGCTTGTATCCGAGATCTCGTTCTTTCGGTCACAACCCAAAGCTCATGACCATAGATGAGGGTGGGAACGTAGATCGATCGGTAAATTGAGAGCTTTGCCTTTTGACTCAGCTCTCTCTTCACCACGACAGACCGGTACAGCGCCCGCTTCACTGCGGACGCTGCACCTATCCGCCTATCAATCTCACGCTCCAGTTTTCCCTCATTCGTGAACAAGACCCCGAGATACTTAAACTCCTCCACTTGGGGCAGGACCTCCTCCCCGACCCGGAGAGGGCACGCTACCCTTTTCCGGCTCAAGACCATGGCCTCGGATTTGGAGGAACTGATCCTCATCCCGGCCGCATCACACTCGGCTGCAAACCGCTCCAGTGAAAGCTGTAGATCATGACCTGATGAAGCCAATAGGACCATATCATCTGCAAAAAACAGAGAAGTGATTCTAAGGCCACCAAAAGATCCCCTCAACACTTTAGACTACGCCTAGAAATTCTGTCCATAAAAGTTATGAACAGAATCGGTGACAAAGGGCAACCTTGGCGGAGTCCAACTCTCACCGGAAACGAGCCTGACTTACTGCCGGCAATGCGGACCAAGCTCTGACACCGGCCGTACAAGGACCTAACAGCCCGTATCAAAGGGCCTGGTACCCCATACTCCCGGAGTACCCCCCACAGAACCCCCCGAGGGACGCGGTCGAATGCCTTCTCCAAGTCCACAAAGCACATGTAAACTGGTTGGGCAAACTCCCACGCACCCTCCAGGACCCTGCTGAGGGTGTAGAGCTGGTCCAGTGTTCCACGACCAGGACGAAAACCACACTGCTCCTCCTGAATCCGAGGTTCGACTATCCGACGGACCCTCCTCTCCAGAACCCCTGAATAGACCTTACCAGGGAGGCTTAAGAGTGTGATCCCCCTATAGTTGGAACACACCCTACGGTCCCCCTTTTTGAATAGGGGAACCACCAACCCAGTCTGCCAATCCAAGGGAACTGCCCCCGATGTCCACGCGATATGTGTGCGCGAAATGTGCGGACCAGCTCTGTGAGGTGCTGGCTGACATCTTTACCACCTCACTTTCACTGGAGTCAGTTCCCACCTGCCTGAAGACCGCGACCATCATCCCAGTCCCAAAGAGCTCCACAGTGACTGGTCTGAATGACTATAGACCGGTGGCTCTCACCCCGATAGTCGCTAAATGTTTTGAGAAACTGGTCATGTCCCACATCAAGGCAACCGTCAACATCAACGAGGACCCTCATCAATATGCATACCGCGAGAACCGATCAACAGAGGACGCCATCTCCTCTGTGGTCCACACTGCTCTCACCCACCTGGATCAGAAGGACTCATACGTGCGCATGCTCTTTGTGGACTTCACATCTGCCTTCAACACCATGATCCCCCAAACTCTGATAGACAAACTATCTACACTTGGACTAAGCCCCTCCATTTGTAACTGGGTACTAGACTTCTTAACAAACAGACCACAGTCCGTGAAGATCCACAACTTCTCCTCCTCCACCATAACCCTCAGCACTGGCTCTCCCCAAGGATGTGTGCTGAGCCCTCTTCTGTTCACTCTGCTCACATATGATTGTACAGCCACACATCCAGGCTGTCATATTGTTAAGTTTGCAGATGATACAGCGGTGGTGGGATGCATCACAAACAATGATGAGTCCAGCTACAGACAGGAGGTGGAACACCTGGAGAGCTGGTGCAAAGAGAATAATCTTCACATGAATGTGAAGAAGACAAAGGAGATGATTGTGGACTTCAGAAGGAACAAACACACCCATGCCCCACTGAACATAGGTGGATCTGCGGTGGAGGTGGTCTCCAGCTACAAATACTTGGGTGTACACTTGAATGATAACCTCAGCTGGAGCAACAACACCACCAGCCTGATCAAGAAAGGTCATCAGAGACTCTACTTCCTCAGACGGCTGAGACGAGCTGGTCTGAGCAGCCCAGTTCTCACCTCCTTCTACAGGTGTGCAGTGGAGAGCATCCTGTGCTCCAGCATCAACGTGTGGCATGGAGGCTGCACAGTTGCAGAGAGGAAAGCTCTACAGAGAGTGGTGAAGGCTGCACAGAAGTCTGTTGGAGTCAGTCTCCCCACCATCACAGACATTTACACCTCCAGATGCAGGAAAAGAGCCACCTGCATCATGAAAGACCTCACTCACCCAGCACACTCACTCTTTGCCCCACTCCCCTCAGGACGGAGGTTGAGGAGCATCAAATGTAGAACCACTAGACTGAGGAACAGCTTCTACCCTGAGGCTGTTAGACTCATGAATAAATAAATAATAAGAATAAACACTGCAAAATATCACATCATGCTGATGCTGATCTGTTTTCTTGTTGCTGTGTTCATCTGTGACCATCTGCTCATAAAGACTCATGTTCGTGCTGCTGTTTATAATGATGTTTTTCTTTCCACTACATTAGGGCTTAGTGTATTACTAGTTGATGTTTCTCTTAGTTAATTCTAGATGTTATTACTGTTTTTCTCTTGCATTTGTTGTTGGATGTAACTGGGACCCCGTGTACATAATCTCGTTTTCATCACATGTACCACATGCGGTGCAAATGACAATAAAGACTCTCTGACTCCCTGACTCTCTGATATTGCAGAGTTGCGTAAGCCAACACAACCCTACAACATCCAGAGCCCTAAGGAACTCTGGGCGAATCTCATCCACTCCTAGAGCCCTGCCACCGTAAAGCTTTTTAACCACCTTGGTGACCTAAGCACCAGAGTTTGGAGAGCCCGACCCAAAGTACCCAGGCTCCGCTTCCTCAGTGGAAGACGTGCCAGTAGGATTGAGGAGGTCTTCTAAGTACTCCGTCCACCGACTCACAACATCCCGAGTTGAGGTCAACAGCACGCCACCCCCACTATAAATGGTGTTGGTCGCGTACTGCTTACCCCCCCTGAGATGCCGGATGGTGGACCAGAATCGCCTCAAAACTGTACAGAAGTCATTCTCCATGGTCTCTCCAAACTCCTCTCACGCCCGAGTTTTTGCCTCAGCAACCACCCGAGCCGCATGCCGTTTGGACTGCCGGTACCTACCAGCTGCTTCCGGGGTTCCACAGGCCAAAAAGGCCCAATAGGACTCCTTCTTCAGCCTGACAGCATCCCTCTCCGCCGGTGCCCACCACCGGGTACGAGGGTTGCCACCACAACAGGGTCAGAAGGGGACCCTTAACATACAAAATCAAGAACAATTAAACACATAAAAAACAGCTGTTAAAACATTAAGATCGGTAAAAACAATAAAAACTGGAGGTTATGCACCATAACCAATGTTCCCTGAAGGAAGGGAACAAGGTGCAACATATGATATGGGAATTGCGCCCCGCGCCGTTCACCAGAAGCATTACAATCAGGCCTTTTAAGGCAAGTGAGCATCAGCATCACTAGTGAGCCTTGCTCGCTCCCCTGGTATAACAGACGGTGACGCCTCACGTTCGGTCTCTGCACGCACTTCACCGAGCTTTGGCATTGGAGGGGCAAACATGTGTTGCACCTTGTTCCCTTCCTTCAGGGAACATTGGTTATGGTGCATAACCTCCAGTTCCCTATCAGTCAGTCCACTGCGGTGCAACATATGATATTGTAGTGGATCAGATCCCTGGTCACTGATACACTTTAAACATGTCTCTGAACTATATTTGAAGCACCTCTCACTCATTCTTGCAGAGAGACATTTTACCACTATTTTATTTCAGTAATATCAATCAAGACACATATTACTTCAGAAAATACTCTTTATTTTTACTTGTTTGATTCAGATATAATCAAGGCAAAACCTTGTGTTATTAATATGAACAAGTGTTAATTTTGATATATTGAATGATCATCGTCATTCTTTAATAGGCTGATGTATTCTTAATATGTGCATACATGAATCAGAATGCTGCCTAAAGTTGAAATTTATGTCAAGCTGAGCTTTTCAGAGTTGTTTTAAGAAGGTTGCCATGTGAATCAGAGCCTAATCTAAATATTTTTAGAACTGGTGGCTATGAGTCTGGCTGTCCTAACACTATCTTTCTCTGTTATCCTGCTCAACCTTCAGAATTTCACCTCTCTGACCCGAACAAATTCACTCCCGTTTTCTGGGAAGCAACCAATAAGCGAGAGGGATTTACTGGGTCAACCTCCCCTTTTTAAGGCTTCACTTCCTGTCGGAGCCTAGAGTTTGCTGAGGTCCTCAAGCCATGAGGTTCCCCAAAGAGCTGAATGAACGCCAGTCACACGCTAAGGACACGTCATTCAGTTAAAGACTTATAACATGCCAAGTTATAAGTCATCTTCAAGAGCTGGAAAGCTCCATCTGAATAAATTCCTTCAAGGAAGCTTTTATCTTGAAAAGCCAAACCGGAACTGAGGTTGTTACTTCGGTGAGGTGGAAGCCGTCTTGTGAGCGAGCCGTTGCAAAAATGGACGCCGGTCGCCTGTAAGCCGTAGCACGAACGGACAGTTCGTGCACGTGAGGTTGGGACAAGTTTACCGAAGCAGAGACCAAGAATCTTCGCACAGGTAAAACGTCGATGTCCATTCGACCGAGTCGAGCGGAAGCCACCGAGGAACTACCATGTTTCTGGTTAAAACACGTCAAGATAGTACCTCTCCTCATGACTACTTTTCTTTCATCTTCCATTTTCTCTTCACTGAAACTTTCTTACTTTAAGTAACTAAACTTTAAGTTTATTGTGCCGGCAGAGATATAAGTTATTAACACCCATAACTTGTGTTCTGTTGTTCCTATGACGTTACAGACGCGTACACTCATGCTGAAGTTAATTATAGGAAAAATTATCAACCAATCATGTACATAATAATGTGTGATGTAATTTAATGATTCTGTTAAATAAATGGTCCAGTCCTGCTGTACCAACATAAGTTTAACGTTTCCTGTGAATTACATCTGGTCTAGCCACAGAATTATTGATATTAATCTAAAAAGAGAGAACTCGTGAATATTGATGATAAGTTTGTGTCAGATGAAATCTACTCAAATCTTTCATCTGGAATATTGTACAATCAGCAAAACTGACTAGTATTATATCCCTACATAATGGTGGCCCAGTAAAGGTCTCTAAAAGGATTTAATATTGATAATTTGTGGTTATGAATACTTTACATGTTGGCATAAAATTTTGTCCAAGTTTTTAGACTCGAAAAAAGGGTAGTTTTTTGGCTGGGAAAGTGTCTCATGTCTACAGGAAACTGCTGGTTAATGTCACTTGAAGCTGAGGAATTGTCTTTACTCAACTTTTAAATGTTTGTTGAAGTTTTTGGGTTAAAATTCGATGTTGCTGTGTGGTTCTGGTTCTGAGTCGTTTGGACTCTTTGCTGACGTGTCACAGATAAAAGCGCATCTACGTTTGACCTCCGTGTCAAAACTGTGCCTATAAGAGCTTCATGGTTCATCTGAAAATTGCTGTCGAGTGGTATCGTTACATTTTAAGCAGGAATAATAGCATCTTGTGTCTGAAGCTGTCGGATCGAGGTTCTGACCCGGTCCAGTTGTTAGCTCTGACGTGTTGCTGTACGTCCGTGTAGGCGACATTTATTTTGCAATTTTTACTGGGCGCAGCTTGGTAGAACTGTTCGGATGTGAAACGGTACTTTCACAGAATTTTGGGGTGAATTTAGACGTTTTATGAGTTGAAAATGAGTCTAAGTTTGTGAAGTTATGCTGACGCTAACATCAGTTTACGTGCTGTGATTGGTTCAAAACGATACGTGACACGCAGTGACGGATGTCAAATTTCAGTTTTGTTCACACAATTCTGACAGATTGTCTGGCTTCGTTCGTTTCTATGCATGAAATATCGTCAGAAACTGTTTAAACGCTGTGTTTTGAGATATTTACAAGTGTTTTAGACCGATTAAATAGTCTGTTCGTACAAAATTCCAACAGTACGTCAAAGTCCGTGAAGGCATCACCTACGACACGTCACCACAAGTGACGTGAACCAGATAGAGAAAAAAAGGAAAAATATCGTTTTTTAATCTAAAAGTTCACAGAACTTGTCCCAAACATTTTAAACAAATCGATTTGTTTTTTAAATGAACGTTTGTTTAAGCGATTGTCACATCCAGGCTAAAACTCATCCCAAATGTTGATGTTTAACCAATTTAGTTTGAAGCTATGGCTAAATGCTAACAGGTAGTCAACGCGGCCTTAGAGTCAACAGCGCCTCTATAACGGCCAGGAAGAGTAATTACAGTCACATTGTGGTAAATTTAAGCTTTAAAAACCTGCAATCTGCTGGTTAAAGAGAGTCAGAGTCAGAGTCAGAGAGTCTTTATTGTCATTTGCACCGCATGTAGTACATGTGATGAAAACGAAATTATGTACACGGGGTCCCAGTTACATCCAACAACAACTACAAGAGAAACAACAAATGCAAGAGAAAAACAGTAATAACATTCTAGGATTAACTAAGAGAAGCATCAGCTAGTAATACTCTAAGCCCTAATGTAGTAGAAAAACATCGTTATAAACAGCAGCACGAACATGAGTCATTATGAGCAGATGGTCACAGGTGAAACGCAGCAACAAGAAACAGATCAGCATCAACATGATGTGATATTTTGCAGTGTTTATTCTTGTTATTTATTTATTCATGAGTCTGACAGCCTCAGGGTAGAAGCTGTTCCTCAGTCTAGTGGTTCTACATTTGATGCTCCTCAACCTCCGTCCTGAGGGGAGTGGGGCAAAGAGCGAGTGTGCTGGGTGAGTGAGATCCTTCATGATGCAGGTGGCTCTTTTCCTGCACCTGGAGGTGTAAACGTCCGCGATGGTGGGGAGTCTGACTCCAACAGACTTCTGTGCAGCCTTCACCACTCTCTGTAGAGCTTTCCTCTCTTCAACTGTGCAGCCTCCATGCCACACATTGATGCTGGAGCACAGGACGCTCTCCACTGCACACCTGTAGAACGAGGTGAGAACTGGGCTGCTCAGACCAGCACGTCTCAGCCGTCTGAGGAAGTAGAGTCTCTGATGACCTTTCTTGATCAGGCTGGTGGTGTTGTTGCTCCAGCTGAGGTTATCATTCAAGTGTACACCCAAGTATTTGTAGCTGGAGACCACTTCCACTGCAGACCCACCCATTTTCAGTGGGGCGTGGGTGTGTTTGTTCCTCCTGAAGTCCACAATCATCTCCTTTGTCTTCTTCACATTCATGTGAAGGTTATTCTCTTTGCACCAGCTCTCCAGGTGCTCCACCTCCTGTCTGTAGCTGGACTCATCATTGTTTGTGATGCAGCCCACCACAGCTGTATCATCTGCAAACTTAACAATATGACAGCCTGGAAGTGTGGCTGTACAATCATATGTGAGCAGAGTGAACAGAAGGGGGCTCAGCACACATCCTTGGGGAGAGCCAGTGCTGAGGGTTATGGTGGAGGAGGAGAAGTTGTGGATCTTCACGGACTGTGGTCTGTTTGTTAAGAAGTCTAGTATCCAGTTACAAATAGAGGGGCTTAGTCCAAGTGTAGATAGTTTGTCTATCAGAGTTTGGGGGATCATGGTGTTGAAGGCAGATGTGAAGTCCACAAAGAGCAGGCGCACGTATGAGTCCTTCTGATCCAGGTGGGTGAGAGCAGTGTGGACCACGGAAGAAATGGCGTCCTCTGTTGATCGGTTCTCACGGTATGCGTGACGGTAATTTTACCTCACGGTAAAAGAATGAGAGCAAGAAACATTTACCCAGAATAGATGCTAAACCTTTTGCATTTATTTTAAAACATCTGTTAAAGTTATTCTGTGCACTCCAGTTTATTTTAAATAAAAAGTTTAAAATAACAAACAAAGCATCTGCTGACTTGATTTTCACAAAATATCAAAACAAAGATAGCAGAACAAATTGGAAGATGTCAAAGAACATCAATTAATAAAAATCACTGATTTTTATTTGGAATAACATCTGTAATGTTATGCTGAGCACACAAAAACTCCAGTTTATTTTAAATAAAAAAACATTTAAGATAATAAACAGAAATCCACTTTCACTCCTGATAACTGTCAAAATACAGCAAAATAGTTTAGCCAAACTGCAATACATCTTTTTAAGGCATGATAGAGCAGCATCCTGGGAACATTTTAGTGTGAATATTGCATTTATTTCAAATCTTTTAAAAAGCGTTTGAGTAAATGGAGCTTATTCATATAGCACTTTCCAGCCCCCTGTGAGGAGCCCCAAAGCACTTTACAATACCAGCCATCCACCCATTCATTCAGACATTCACACACCAGTAGTGGTAGCCTGCCTTACAAGGCGCCATCCAGACCTACCGGGAGCAACTCTGGGTTAAGTGTCTTGCCCAAGGACACAACGACACATGGTGGGCGGACGCGGGATTCGAACCTCCAACCTTCTGATTGGGGGTCGACTTCCATTACCACTGTGCCACGGTCGCCAAGAACAGAAATCATGCTTGGGTTAGTTAGTAACTTTTGTTAAAAAAAAAAGTTATATTTAAAGTTGACACTGCAAGAGTGCATTTAACTTTTACAATTCATTTAAGGGTAAAACCTAAAAGAAAGTACCTATGAATAGAAATACTTATTATACATTGAAACACTTAAACCACACAACTGGTTAGTTTGATTGACTTAGTGCTACATTAAAAGTGAAGATTTATTTGTACACATTAAAATACGAACTGTCTTATTGATTTTCACAAAAAATCAAAACAAAGATGGAAGTTCAAGAAGGTACGCGTCCAAGGCTCATACAGTATGTGCCTCTAGTAGACTCATACATCAAGGGGTCCCAAGAGGAACCCCAAAGCCGAGGACCTGCTCCCCTGCACCTCGCACAGAGAGAAAATCTTTCTCATTGTGTGGTGACTACTTAGCTGCCCGAAATGTCTTGCAGAGAAAAGATGAACATCCATTGCATTTCTATGACAGAATTTTCAAGGCGTATTCAGGTGACATAAAGGAACCAGGCCTGGAAGAGCAGACGCTTTTCAAATCTGTTTTCAGAAATAATCGAATCTCTGATATTAGATTCAAGTTGCCATTGTACACCTGGTGTCAATTAGAAGTAACATTTTTGGATGAAATAAAACAGGGTGCTGTAAGCTGAAGCTTTCAAGCTGCTCGAAGCAAAGCTTGAATTGATAAGGAAGAAGAGCAAACGACAAAGAGAAGAACTTCTCAAAAAAGGCCTTGAGTTACAATGTCAGTTTAGTCAATCAGAGATGAAACAGTGTGCTGTAACTGCTTTTGAGGCTCACATGCGAAGCAAAACACCCTCTGAGGTGTGTCCAGGTCAAAAGGTTGCATCCCAGTCGCTAAAAATAGAAGAGGTTCTCTCTCCTATAGAAAGCGAGAATAAACACTGTTGTATCAAAGGCCCTCTGACCTCAGAAGAGAGGGAGAACATACGTCAGTTGTTAGAAGGGTTGGATAATGCAAGCAAGAATAAACAAGATTTTCAAACTGACAAACAACGAAATGTTGGTGCCAGCTGGAACAGTGACTCAAAATGGGTTAAAGGGAGCCCCGCTCCTTGTGCACCTCAGATTGAAAAGTCTGAGACAAGCGATGAACCCCAAAAGGTAGGTGTTCACTCTTTAAGAGACCCAAAATGGTTCAGATCGAACCAGGTGGGTGAAAACCAAGGTCTACCGGTGGGTGAACTTCAAAGGAAGTATGAGGACCTATACTCATGTAACAATGCGTGGTCCCAACAGAAACCCCGAGCCTCAGAACTGCACCTCCCGCGCCTCGAACAGAACAGTTCGAGACATGCAAAGAGTCACGAATGTCCCAGAATAATGGCTCAACACCTCTATGCTCGGAGGAGACAGAGGAAGTAAGTAGTTTGTTAGTAGATTTGAATGTTACAATGCTTGACCAACCTGATACACTGAGTGGAGTTATCATTGATAATGACACTAACAACATTGACCAACCTGGAGCGATGTGTAGCACTATCTTGTACAAAAACTCAGAGCATACAGTTAACAACAACATCGACACAGATGCCACAGATGTTGACAATAAAGATGTTGACAGCAAATAAAATGCTGATAGTCAACAAGATCATGAAGGTCATGTCACGGTCTGTCTAACAGACGGTACCGCAGAAGGCACGGATGACTCCTCAACCGAGAACACTAGCCCGGTAAGTGAACCTTAAAATAGAGATGAGGCAGAAGAGACCCAACAGTTGGACCCAACTTTGGCCCAACATGAGAACCTCCTCTACGAGCTGGAACAATCAGCACTCACTGAACACTACCTACCACAGGTAGAGAAAGGTGTGGAGATCCAAGGATCCCATACCGTGGACGCTGTACTGTCCTCTGGGACAGATAAATCGGCAACCAGCCAAGCTTTCGATGAAACCTTGGTTCAAAAGCATTTGTGTCTAGAACTAATCAGAAATTACATAGTTTCTACAGACTCAAAGAGCCCCTCTTCAGTCAAGAAGTGGAAAAACACACACAACGACAGTGACCTGTCGCAGTCTGACAAATCAGACACACCTGCGACTGTGCCGACAGTTGTGACACACCTGAATTACACAGAAAGAGGTAAACGTAAGAAGAAACGTTGGCCGAAACCTAAAAGGTTCCTGTGTACTGTCTACTCTCAGCTGCGAAAACAGCTTAAACTAAACAATGGCATCCTAACTTGTGCCCATGGACGGACGTCCTCACCTGTGTTCGTGGTCCCCCATGACCTCAGGGGGGTGATGTTAGGTCATGCCCAAGACAAAGACAAAGATTTCAATAACCCCACAAACGACAAAGATCTTGCAAACTCACAGACTTCATGGGAAATTAAGGTCGTCCAAGCACACGATAGTAAATAAACTAAACAGTTTAAACTATATTAGTTGCGAAAAGAAACCGTTCCAACTAGAACTTAGAAACGCTAAGTCTAAAAACCCACAACAAAAAACTAACCTTAACAACCATTTAAATCTGCAGGATTTAATTGACATCGGTTATAAAGCTAAGACCTGTTTTTCTTGTGTGATACACGTTGGAATCTGACGACAGGAGTGAGTTGAAGCAGTGAAACGTTGTTTTCTAGTTGCTTAATTGCTACTTTTGTTGTTATTGAAGTTTGGTATTGTTTTCTGAACACTCCCAGCCAAAAGAGGTTTTTATTAATGATAAGTTAAAGACTTAAATGGATTTAACTATGCCAACATGCAGTTTTCATTTGTTAAACCTCAGTCAATGAAGAGTCAATGTAGTTTAAAGCTACTTTAAGTACCATAAACTACACTGGTCTTACAATTTCTAAATTGAACCGATTTGATCGATTCTATTCTAGATCATCTATTCATTTTGATGAGTCTCGCCATAGACTTCTAAATTT
This sequence comes from Garcialebias charrua, assembly GCA_038048925.1. Classification (NCBI taxonomy): domain Eukaryota; kingdom Metazoa; phylum Chordata; class Actinopteri; order Cyprinodontiformes; family Rivulidae; genus Garcialebias; species Garcialebias charrua. Next base: position 12,332 of record JBBPBX010069152.1, read on the forward strand.
ATAGGGAATACAAAATCCTACGTCGTCGTCTAAAAGGACAACAGACATTTAGACCAAACTATATTTTCTTTTCTATTTTAGTTTAACTTTAAGCTAAGTTATGAATGGAGGAATAGTTTGGAAGAAGAGGCCTTCGTTACAGAAGCCCTCCTGAACCGTCTATAGACGTAGATCCCTATATTTAACTTTGATGCATGATCCACCCCTTAATTGGTAGTTATAGCTGATCTAAACCATGATAGCTTACATACCAGGTGCATATAGGTAAGGCTAATGTAAAATCCCAATCATAAGCCCACCTAAAACCACATAATTGCATGACACATAGAACCAGAGTGGCACGGACTGGAAACCAACCAGCCTTCAACCTTCGATGTGGGGACCTGCTACTTCAACGTTGGTCTTCAACCTTCATCCAAGGGTCGCCTCCTCTGCGTCAATCGAGGGATCCCCTCTACATGCTGATAAAAACAATTGTTGCTGATGAAATCAACAACTCTAATCGATATGGAATTACCGTTGTGGAATTACCGCTGTGGATTATAAGACTTTGTTTTCCAAAGGATTAAAAGCTTTCCGCTATGGGATTACCTACAAACAGTATGGAATTTCCAAAAACATTATGGGATTATAATTTTTGATTTTTTCCACTTGCTGGATTACATCAAGATCAGAGACATTTGGTGGTATCCTTTCGTGTTGGAACTCATCCCCATGGACAGGCGATGACTTCCAAAAGGGAGGACTGTAGTGGATCAGATCCCTGGTCACTGATACACTTTAAACATGTCTCTGAACTATATTTGAAGCACCTCTCACTCATTCTTGCAGAGAGACATTTTACCACTATTTTATTTCAGTAATATCAATCAAGACACATATTACTTCAGAAAAGACTATTTTTATTTTTACTTGTTTGATTCAGATATAATCAAGGCATAACCTTGTGTTATTCATATGAACAAGTGTTAATTTTGATATATTGAATGATCATCGTCATTCTTTAATAGGCTGATGTATTCTTAATATGTGCATACATGAATCAGAATGCTGCCTAAAGTTGAAATTTATGTCAAGCTGAGCTTTTCAGAGTTGTTTTAAGAAGGTTGCCACGTGAATCAGAGCCTAATCTAAATATCTTTAGAACTGGTGGCTATGAGTCTGGCTGTCCTAACACTATCTTTCTCTGTTATCCTGCTCAACCTTCAGAATTTCACCTTTCTGACCCGAATAAATTCACTCCCGTTTTCTGGGAAGCAACCAATAAGCGAGAGGGATTTACTGGGTCAACCTCCCCTTTTTAAGGCTTCACTTCCTGTCGGAGCCTAGAGTTTGCTGAGGTCCTCAAGCCATGAGGTTCCCCAAAGAGCTGAATGAACGCCAGTCACACACTAAGGACACGTCATTCAGTTAAAGACTTATAACATGCCAAGTTATAAGTCATCTTCAAGAGCTGGAAAGCTCAATCTGAATAAATTCCTTCAAGGAAGCTTTTATCTTGAAAAGCCAAACCGGAACTGAGGTTGTTACTTCGGTGAGGTGGAAGCAGTCTTGTGAGCGAGCCGTTGCAAAAATGGACGCCGGTCACCTGTAAGCCGTAGCACGAACGGACAGTTTGTGCACGTGAGGTTGGGATAAGTTTACCGAAGCAGAGACCAAGAATCTTCACACGGGTAAAACGTTGATGTCCATTCGACCGAGTCGAGCGGAATCCACAGAGGAACTACCATGTTTCTGGTTAAAACACATCAAGATAGTACCTCTCCTCATGACTACTTTTCTTTCATCCTCTATTTTCTCTTCACTGAAACTTTCTTACTTTAAGTAACTAAACTTTAAGTTTATTGTGCCAGCAGAGATATAAGTTATTAACACCCATAACTTGTGTTCTGTTGTTCCTATGACGTTATGGACACGTACACTCATGCTGAAGTTAATTATAGGAAAAATGATCAACCAATCATGTACATAATAATGTGTGATGTAATTTAATTATTCTGTTAAATAAATGGTCCAGTCCTGTAGTACCAACATAAGTTTAACGTTTCCTGTGAATTACATCTGGTCTAGCCACAGAATTATTGATATTATTCTAAAAAGAGAGAACTCGTGAATATTGATGATAAGTTTGTGTCAGATGAAATCTACTCAAATCTTTCATCTGGAATATTGTACAATCAGCAAAACTGACTAGTATTATATCCCTACAATATGGGAACATACAATCAAACCCTGGAAATGCATGCTTATGAGAACTTTAGCCTTAGAGAGACAGGCATTAACACGCTTACATCTCCTTTGTGGAGAACACAGCCTATGTGACGTCACGTGTTGTAACGTCCAGGCTGTAGTGTTTAATAAATGTGTTTTTAGATGCCCAATTAGCAGTTGCACAGCTGTCTGCTACTGCAACACATCTAAATAGGGCCCAGAAAGTGGCTAGGCCTCGAATTGAGTGAGTATGTACCCCAATAGGTACTTGCTGACCTTTGCTACTGTATGCTCTAGAAATAGCCTCTGTCACCCAGTGGGAGAAGCACTGTTTAGACAAGGCTCTGCCTCCTACAGGCTTAGCAAAGCATATGAACAGCTGGTTTGTTTTGCGCCAACTGCTATTTCTCTCCATATAAGTGCTCAGGGCCAGTTCAGGGCAGAGCACCTTTAAACGCCTCTGTTCTGTATTCAGAATGGGAGAAGGAGGAAAAGCAGACAGTTCAAAGCTCAGACTTTTGTAATTTAAAGTTGGGACCTTTGGCAGGTATGTGGGGTTTGGATACAAGGTGACCTTTGACCCATCCTGAGCAAACTGAATGCACAGTTCATGGACTGACAGTGCATGCAGGTCACCCACATGCTTCGCATAGCACAGAGCTAAAAACAGTGCTGTCTTATAAGACAGCAAATCAATCTTAATACATGTGGTCCCCGACTTACGATGGCCTTGACTTATGACGTTCCAGACTTAGGACTTACGAACATTACAGTTGTACAGTAAATACACTACTAGTATGTGTTTTTAGATGAAAGTGTGTTAGCTAACCATTTGTAAACAAAGTTCTGTGCATGTTTATGAACCAGTACGTACACTTGTTCAGTCTCATGTTAAAAAACAGGTGTGTGGCACAGCGTTAGCATAAATTTAATGACTTACGACCAAAAATCCGGACTTACGAACGACACATGTTATGCGTTCCGTTTTACAAATGTTCATGTTACGAACGATGCGTAGGAACGGAACTCGTTCGTAAGTCGGGGACCACCTGTACTCTGTGGAGGCTCGAATGTTGGTCCACAGAGTGCGTCCAACATGGGAGACAGGTCCCAGTGTGGGCCAAAACTCTGCTTGGAGGTCTCTTTCTTAGCACCGCCATTCATGAACCGGATCATGAGAAGGTGGGCGCCGGGTGATCTACACTCCCATCTCTCGTTGCATGCTGAAACAGCGGATAAAAAGACATCAATCATGGAAAAGGAGTGGCCCTTCTCCAGCAGGTCTTGCAAAAAAGTGAGAAGCTGTGCTATATTGTAGGAATATGGGATAATAGTCCTCTCTATACACCAGATCTCAAAAACACACCATTTACATGCATAAAGGGGTTGTGGTGACTGCACGAGCACCCTGTATTGTGTTTATCACATTACTGGGTAGGCTAGAGGCTAACAGCCGGTCCCTTTCAGGGGCCAGGCCCTTAACTCCCGGAGGCCTGGGCGAGGATGCCAAACCTGCCCGTGGGCCTGTCTGAGGAGGTCCTTGTGTGCAGGCAGCTGCCATGGTGTTCCTGCTAGAAGTGAAATCACTTCTGCAAACCAGGCCTTCTTTGGCCACCTCAGGGCCACCAGAATCAATGAGAAGGCCCCCTTGCGCACACGTTCCAGTGTCGATTGGATCAAAGCAACGGGGGGGAACGCATAATAAAGCCTTGTTGCTGGAAAATCATGTGCAAACGCGCTGAGGCCCAACAGTGCATCCACGTCCAGTATGGAGTGAAACATAGCAAGGTGGGCATTGTCCTTGGACGCGAAGAGATCTATGTCTGCTCTCCTGTATCGTGTCCATATCTGGTTCACGATACGTGTGAAGATGCCATTCTGAGGGGAGGGGCCCACCACTTGAGAGAGCGTCCACCCTGTAGTTCAGTTTTCCCAGAAGGTGAGTCGCCTTGAGTGACAGTACTCGTGAGCTGCAACATTTCAAAAGCTTGGGTCAACAGGAGGAGGGTTGGGGATCGAGTCCCCTTTCTCTTTTGACGTGCGTGACCGTACACTTGTTGTCTGATCTTACGAAAACATGTTGCCGTGTGAACAGACCATTCCTGTAGAAGTGTTTGAGTGACAGGAACAAAGCCATCAGTTGTGGAGCTGGGCCTCTTGCTGAGACCACACACCTCTTGTGTGTTAGTTCTGGCAAAGACCCCCTCCACCCAGACTTTGAGACATCTGTTGTCACTAGAGCCCAAGATAATGATGATCCCCCAAACTCTGATAGATAAACTATCCACACTTGGACTAAGCCCCTCCGTTTGTAACTGGGTCTTAGACTTCTTAACAAACAGGCCATAGTCCGTGAAGATCCACAACTTCTCCTCCTCCACCATTACCCTTAGCACTGGCTCTCCTCAAGGATGTATGTTGAGCCCTCTCCTGTTCACTCTGCTCACATATGATTGTACAGCCACACATCCAGGCTGTCATATTGTTAAGTTTGCAGATGATACAGCGGTGGTGGGATGCATCACAAACAATGATGAGTCCAGCTACAGACAGGAGGTGGAACACCTGGAGAGCTGGTGCAAAGAGAATAACCTTCACATGAATGTGAAGAAGACAAAGGAGATGATTGTGGACTTCAGAAGGAACAAACACACCCACACCCCACTGAACATAAGTGGATCTGCAGTGGAAGTGGTCTCCAGCTACAAATACTTGGGTGTACACATGAATGATAACCTCAGCTGGAGCAACAACACCACCAGCCTGATCAAGAAAGGTCATCAGAGACTCTACTTCCTCAGACGGCTGAGACGAGCTGGTCTGAGCAGCCCAGTCCTCACCTCCTTCTACAGGTGTGCAGTGGAGAGCATCCTGTGCTCCAGCATCAATGTGTGGCATGGAGGCTGCACAGTTGCAGAGAGGAAAGCTCTACAGAGAGTGGTGAAGGCTGCACAGAAGTCTGTTGGAGTCAGTCTCCCCACCATCACAGACATTTACAACTCCAGATGCAGGAAAAGAGCCACTTGCATCATGAAAGACCCCACTCACCCAGAACACTCACTCTTTGCCCCACTCCCCTCAGGACGGAGGTTGAGGAGCATTAAATGTAGAACCACACTCTAAAAAGAAAACAGTTGATCCAACTTAAATGAATTACTTCAATTGGTAGCAAGTAATTCATTTAAGTTTTTCCAACTTAATTTTTTAAGTTTATTTTATTTGATGAATTAAGTCATACTAACTCAAAACACACAGTTTCTTCTAAATTGTAAATTCACGTCATTCTGACTTAATTTTATGTAAAGTAAACTCAAATGTTTTAAGTTACTCCAAACCAATTGCTTCAATTGGTAACAAGTAATTTATTTAAGTGTTTCCAACTTAATTTTATACGTTTATTTAATTTGATGAATTTAAGTCATACTTACTCAAAACACATAGTTTCTTCTAAATTATAAATTCACGTCAATCTGACTTAATTGTATGTAAAGTAAACTCAAATGTTTTAAGTTTTTCCAAACCAAAAATGTGAACTATTCCAAACTACATTGCCCCTTTCTTTAAACTTAAAAGTCCAGCTTGAACATAAATCAATTAAATTTGTTTTTGGCCGTGGTGTAGTGGTAATGGCAGTCGTCTCCCGATCGGAAAGTTGGCGGTTCGACTCCCGGGACCCGCACCATGTGTCGTTGTGTCCTTGGGCAAGACACTTAACCCTGAGTTGCTCCCGGTAGGACTGGAAAGCACCTTGCATGGTAGTCTGCCGCCACCGGTTTATGAATGTGTGTAGCATTCAATATATGTGTAGCACTTTGAGATTTTCAGTAATGAAAAGTGCGTTATAAATTGAATTAATTATTATTATTATTATTATTATTATTATTATTATTATTATTATGATTTTTAGCTTTCAAAAACAAGTAAAATACTTTCATTGTAAACAGAAATTAAGTTGGCTATATAAATCTCAATTGCACAAATGAAATATTTCAAGTTTTATTAACAAATGTCCATAATTCTTAAATCAAATCCAACAAAAGAAGCTGAATAATAAATTTGTGACACATCACATCAAATAGGTTTATATTTCAAAGTGGTATGCGTAAATTTAGATAGAAAATGGTTAAAATGTTGGCCAACAATTGCAATTTTTTTAAACAAAATGAATGAATAACTTATCAAATGGTTTAAATTAAATATCTGAAATAAAATCTTCACACCAAATATCAAACCATTTTCCTGATTATTAAGACAATACAATGCATTTGTCAGGATGATCTAAGTATGAAAATGTATTTCTAAAAGTCAGTAATACAGGTAGTCCCCGACTTACGAGCGAGTTCCGTTCCTCCGAGGCGCTCGTAAAGCGAAAATTCGTAACTTGGAACGGCCGC
>JBBPBX010069153.1:0-18936 GCA_038048925.1 Garcialebias charrua
GAATGAGCACATGACCGAGAGTTTAGTGAATAACCCGTTTGATGACACAGAGTCCAGTGTTAAAATCTTTGTGTTGTGTGGTAATGTGTGAGAAAGTTTTTAGTGTTAAGGCAGTTCAAATGGGAGGGGGGGCAGAGCAGGCAGAGTGTTTAGCATCCTGACTGCCTGATGAACAGAGCTGTCACTCAGTCTGCTGGTTCGAGCCTGGAGACTTCTCAGTCTCCTCCCTGATGGCAACAGGCTGAAACAGCTGTGTAGTGGGTGTGTGGGATCACCTGCCATGCAGTGGGCTTTCCGAGTGAGGCGGTTGCTGTGTAAGTCCTGCAGTGAGGGGAAGGAGGTGCCGACGATCTTCTCAGCTGCTCTCACGATGCGCTGGAGGCTCTTGCGGCATGATGCAGTACATGCACCAAACCACACAGTGATGCAGCTGGTCAGGACACTTTCTATGGCACCTCTGTAGAAGGTGCACATGATGGGGGTTGAAGCTCCAGCCCTTTTCAGCTTGCGGAGAAAGTAGAGACGCTGGTGAGCCTTCTTGGCCAGTGATGCAGTGTTCCTGCTCCAGGACAGGTCCTCTGAGACATGCACTCCGAGGAACTTGGTGCTGTCTACTCTCTCCACTGCGGTGCTGTTGATGGTCAGAGGGGCATGTTGGGCATCCCTCTTCCTGAAGTCCACAACAATCTCCTTTGTCTTCTCCACGTTGAGAGTGAGATTGTTGTGTCCGCACCACAAGGCCAGGCGGCTCACCTCGTTCCTGTAGTCCGTCTCATCGTTGTTGCTGATGAGACCTACCACTGTTGTGTCGTCCGCAAACTTGATGAAGTGGTTGGAGCTGTATGATGGTGTGCAGTCGTGTGTTAGCAGGGTGAATAGAAGGGGGCTCAGCACACATCCTTGTGGGGCCCCTGTGTTCAATGTGATGGTGCTAGATGTGTTACTCCCGACCCGTACTGTCTGTGGTCTCCCGGTCAGGAAGTCTAGCAGCCAGTTACACATTGAGGTGTTCAGCCCCAGACTGTCCAGTTTAAGGATGAGCTGTTGGGGGATGATGGTGTTGAATGCTGAGCTGAAGTCGATGAACAGCATTCTAACATAAGAGTCCTTCGTGTCCAGATGTGTGAGAGCTGTGTGGAGGGCAGAGGAGATGGCATCGTCGGTTGAGCGATTAGGTCGGTATGCAAATTGGAAGGGATCCAGGGAGGCAGGGAGGACAGATGTGATGCTTTTCATGACTAGCCGTTCAAAGCACTTCATCAGGATGGGGGTGAGTGCTACTGGGCGATAGTCATTGAGGCCAGTAGCACTCACCCCCATCCCATCCAGATTATTATTATTATTATTATTATAAATCTAACAATACTGTTTAATTTCAGTAGAGGTGAACAACAAATATGCACTCCTGAGTTCCAGTTTTAATTTAGTCCATGATTGGCCCACCATATCAATAAACATTCTAATAACATCATAAAATATTGAAAATGTCCCGTTAAGCACCCTCCAAGACAATTCATATGATTCACATGCATCAACACACACACACATTCTTGTAAACATACATTTTGGGGACTTTGCATTGACCTTCATTCATTTTCTATAGCCTAACACTGACCTTACCCTAAAACTTACCATTACTAGTACATGCCTAACCCCGCAACAAGACTTCTCCTTATGGGTCTCTCTTGTAAATGAGTCCCCGTGGTTCAATGGGATTAACCTGTATAAATAAAGGTTGAATGGGGACCAGGCTTGGTTCCCACAATGCATTTACCTGTATTATTTTATTTTTTGGGTAAAATTGGTCCCTACAAGGCAACCTGAAACAAAAACACATGCACACCTCTATATTTCTTCCAAAGCAACAGGTTCTGAGAAAAACTCCCTCCAGCATTAAAGCCACGCTGCTGCTGAACAGTTCACAGATCAGCTCATGTTGAGTTTATGTAAATAAACATTTCTTTGCGTTCCCAGGAGAAGAAAAAAAAGACAGGCAACATTTCAGTTTGTGCAAGACTGGTTCAAACGTTTCTGTTTAAATCAATCTGTTTGTTTTTGCAACATTTCTGTCACTTTCTTCAAGATGTCCATCATAGAATGTAACTTAAATGGCACAAAATATTAAGAAACGTGAAGCAACAGGAATTCACAAGTGGTTCAATGCATTCGAACCAATGAGTTAATTTTTTGTTAATGCACACGTTGCTCGAAAAGGAAACGATTTACAGAGGAGCTTTTCTAGCAGCTCATTTGTGCTTTCTTGTAGAACAATAGAACTCTGCCTTGAGCAAATGTTAACAAAATGAAATCAGTAAGGAAAATATGAAAACCAAACAATGAGGGAGTCAGAAGAGATATTTCTTTTTGCTTTTTGCTATTAGCACCAGAGCAGTTATTAAGCAGCAGCATCTGTAATGTTGTGCATGTAGACGAGCGGTTCCAGTCTATTTACCTAGAGTCAGTCTGACCCACCCTACCGATAAACTTTCCAGCTAATTGCTCCACTTGGTCGAGCCGGGCTGAACAGGAAAGTGAGGTGGCAAACAGCAGCAGGAAATGTTTTACTGCAGTTTGTGTGTGTGTGCGTGTGTGTTACTGAAAACTTGCTGCCATTCTAGACATGCCATTTTCATGCTGAGGGAGTCTATGTGGATATTTATGCTCTTAAGGCAAACTACTGCAGAACAAAAACCACAAACACAACAGGCTTAGCAGAATACTTGGTCACTCCGTGCCAACAAAACAGCCTCACTGCTTCTTGGCAGAGTCCCTGGAAAGCTCTCGGCTGGATATTTTTGCTCGACATAAGAAGTATTTTTTGTTTTCTTATCTACTTTGCTCACATTATTCCTCATAAATGTTTATGGGAAAATGGACAATAAACAAAAAAAAACTGGTTATTCTTGATTTTAAAGAGACATTGGGCCTCATGCACGAACATGTTCGTATTTTTATCCTAAATTTCTCCTACTTTTGTTCGTACGAAGCGTTCGTACGAACATGCCACGTCAGATTCAACAAACTCTTCTATCGTCAGGAAAAGTGTGTAAATGAGTTGCGTACGTTGATGAATTCCACCTGTTCTAAACACCTGCGCGTGCACGCGGAGAGCTTATTTACATAATTCCCACCCCTCAAAACGCCATATAAGGCTACGTTTCCTGCCTCAGAGGCAAAACGTGTTCGTTCATAAAATGACAGCGAAAAGTAAAAAGAAGAACTCTACCGGTGCGGAGATTGAAGTTCTGCTCTCTGAGGTCAAGAAAAGAAAATCTGTCCTTATTAGCAGCGTCACTCATGGGAGTAAATGACCAACTAAAGCCAAAGAATGTTTGTTTATAATAAATGTGGACCTTAAAATATGCACGCGTCCTGGTGGCCCACTGGGTAAAGCATTGCACCGCTTATCGAGACTTCGTGGGTTCGATTCCCACAAGGTATGACTATTTTTTTCCCTTTCTTTCTTTAGATTATTTATTCATTCCAGATTAAAAAGACTTTATGCTTTATTTCTTGTTGTATTGTAAATTGTTTTCTTGTGTTTTTTAAATCTGGAATGAATTAAAAGAAGAAGAAAAAAAACGTTGTCCCATGTGGGATTTGAACCCATGAGCTTCGGAACTGCGACGCAATGTCCATCTCACTGCGCCATCTGAGATCTATGACAGCAACAGGAGGAGGTCCATCTAAAGTCTGCGTTACCGAAGTCTGCGTTACCGAGACAAATTAAACTTAAATTAATTCATAATTTAAGTTGGTTTCAGTTTGAGATCTTCATATTAATATTGTAGTGTTAGAAAACGGCATTGATAACAAATTGATTTTAATTTAAATACTTTAATCCGTTAGTCATTATTACATTTAAAATTATAATTCGACTTCAAACAGAACCTATTGTCAAAAACAATTGTGGTGCGTGACTTTTTTAAACTCTAAATATTTTCTAAATAACGAAATATGAAGTTATTAGTGGAGAAATTCCGTCTGGATGACAGCAGACCGACTGCTCGTAAAATATACGACAGGTCCGGACCACTCGTAAATTTTGTTCGTATCTGAAAAAAATCGTAGGATACGAAAACATTGTTGAATGCCACAAATGATCCTAAATCACTCGTACGCACAGTTTAAGAACGAATCTGTGCGTACGAACGGTTCGTGCATGAGGCCCATTGTTTCCATGTGTTCCATGTGTTAGTGATGATCAACAAGGAAGGGAGGAGCTTCCCTCGAAATGGAGAATGCTTCTGCTGAAGGGCCGACCCGACGCATCGAGTATGTGACGCGGAGGGACAAAGCGTCAATATATGACGAGTAGGGAATGAGGACATGTTGGATGGGAAGAGAGGTCATCTTAGACCAGGGATGACACATCATCTAAGTTTATTATGTTGTTAAAGGTCCACTGACATGATTTTTCTACTATTCAAATCAAATTGCTCAAAATATATATATATTTTATCATTAAAATATGTTCGTTTTTGCAAACAAAATGATAAATCACTTTAATTTTGCTTTAAAAGTGATTTTGAACTTCAAGCCATGTTTAATCATGGGAAATCCGATTACACACGAACGCACCATCTGTGACGTAGTGTGCAGAGTGAGAGGCAGAGCTCTGGGCTTGTCACGGTGCGCGGGTGTGAGCAGCTCGACATGAAGGTAAGTCTGATACAGCATCAGACCTAAATTAGATCCTGTTGTTTCTTGTTCCATCACCCAAACTATTTTCTGCTTCCCAAAATGAAGACAAATAGCTCAAATCTTCACATAGATTGCTAAATTCGTCGGGTTTTAAATTGTCCGCTATTAAAGAGACCAGAGCCCTCTGCCTCTCACTCTGCACACTACGTCACAGATGGTGCGTTCGCGTGTAATCGGATTTCCCATGATTAAACACGGCTTGAAGTTCAAAATCACTTTTAAAGCAAAATTAAAGTGATTTATCATTTTGTTTGCAAAAACGAACATATTTAAATGATAAAATATATATATTTTGAGCAATTTTATGAATAGTAGAAAAATCATGTCAGTGGATTAACATCTGATAACTTAAATACACAATAGAGGCTTAAAAACACAAAAAATTACCTACAGAGACTTTAATTTATCGTACTCACCATAATCACTAACATTATTTAAAGCTTGGCATCAACACAACTTTATATTTGTGTCACGTGGTCATAAGGCGGTTTAGCTCCTGGATTGGAGCATTTGGCTGATGCCCCAGCTGAAACACCACTTGAAGTTGAGTGCAAACCTCACTGGTACAGAGTACACAGTGCCTTAAAAACTATTGGAGGAACTGGTCTAATCGAGACTCAGGGGTAGCAGCTAATGCAGCTATTCATGCCTGGCCTGCAGACGTGAGAAAATTTCAAGCAGGTGACGATAAACAAGCTAGAATGAATGAGCTGCATGTGCTGTTTTAACTTTTGGCACTACTTTCTGTAGACTCTAAGGGTTAAAGTAATTCGAGTGACTACAACTACCTCCAAAACACACACCCTGCAGAGGAGAGGGGAGGATTGGAGTCGAGTGTTTCACTACGCTGCCTAAATCCAGCTGCACAGGACTTAGCTCAGAAAACTAGATGAATTAGATTGCTTTGATATGGAGCTCCTGATGTATTATGACCACAGCATATAACGGCTGCTGTATTAAGACTTCAGGCGACGGTTCAGCTTGTGAAAAATGAACATATTACTGTATGTCTCCTTTCAGCACAAAGCTGTGTTGTACTATAAAGAACTGCTATCAAGACATATTTTTGTAGATAACCTGGAAAAAAAAAACTAAAAGAAACCTAACTGGTTAATGGATTTTATGTTTTATAGTGGCTGAAGCTGAACGTCTTTAGTCATATACAGTACCTGTATTAGCTATGTTTACATGGACATAAGTAATCGAATTAAATGGCCATTCGGAAGAAAAATGTGTCATGTAAACGCCCCATTTTCATTATTCTCAGCTGATTCAGCTCGATCTGAATTAATTTGTACGGTAATCCGAATGAAAGGAGTGGTTTATGCCGATTCATAATTCTAACATTGTGCTTGTAAACACTTAATCTGATCATCTTATTCCGATCGTGGAAAACTGACCTGACTGTGCATGTGTGACCTGTCAACTTCACGTATTTCCACCTGGCTAGATGCTAATACAAAGTATGTCGGGGAAGCAAAACTGGTTGGTGAGCGACAACATTTCTACTAGAAACTTTGAAAGAGCTCAAAATGATCTGTATTACCAGTAACTCAGTCAAGGAGTGCAGTAACGTCTCCACCATCATTAAAATCTGGCGTGGGTCCATTTTGGGTGCTCAGGTTTGTTTACATTCATCATGGAAGTAGAACTACTACAGTACTTCTGTGTGTTTTATTATTATTTTTAATTATTTTTTTAAAGGAAAGTTTACCACACAGTACTTCTATTCAAAATCAAAGCACGTTGCACGTAAACGCTCATTGTGAATGGATTGTGTCCATGTAAACGATACATTCAGATTATTTAATCCGAATACCGGTACATTTCAATCCACTCAAAGAATTGTGCACATGTAAACATAGCTATAACTATTGATGTACTTGTGTTTGACTCTGGCAGCCTGTTTAGACCTTGTGAATCAGTCGGGAATAGTTAACAGTTTCTTAATGACATACACGTTTTTCCTTATGAGGTGAATATCCCAGACAACAATAAACGGCTGACAATGATGAGCTCAGTGACTGGTGTGTGCCCACAGCATGAAGGATGACTGAGATAAAGAACCATCACCTCCACCTACATTTTACTGTTATCCATCATCTGACAGATCTGATAAATGGGCAGCCAGGCTGTGCTCCTCATCTTTCCCTGCAGTTCACCGTTGCAGAACGTCTTGTGTTGAAGAGATGACATATTGTGTAGCACAGCCTATTAGAACACACATCACTCACCACAGCTGGAAGCCACCTTCCACATCGACACTGTGACAAGCGACTTCAACCCAAACGAACCGATGTGTGTTTTCTGTGCACACTTTAAAAAAGATAGGGACTTATTACAATAACAAGTACTGTAGATCTCATCTAACTAAGAGGGAGGTCATTAGATTTGGATTTGATTACTTTACTTTTCAAACTCAACACCAACAGGGAATAAAACGTTTTAAGAATTGCATAGGCTACACATTTACTGGTTTATTTGAACCCCTTTTCTGTCAGTTATGTCTGAAATGTAGCTGGCTCCTCTGGTTTGGACTAATATCTTAATTCAAGCTGAACCATAAGATATTATCTTAGCAATAGCCAGAGGCAGCACACTAACTACTCCCAAAAGTCTTATTTATGCTGCTTTGCAGAGAGCAATTACCTCAGAGAGTTTATCATCCAAATCAGCTCATTTAGCTTCCTTTAACTGATTTAAAGTCATCTGAGTCAACGGCTAGAGAAAATTGGCACTTTAATTTCGATAAAAACGTGTCTTTGTTTACTCAGAAACTTCCATTTCTCACAACCCCAAACTGATGCCTGTGCACAGAGCGGCACAAAGACCCTCAGACCTGTGTGGGTGGACTTTGTTACAGGAAGATTAAGAAAAATCACATATTTTGAATTCTGCAAGTATAAACAGCCATTTGAGATTACCACACTTGGCTCAGAAAAACATTCTTATTAGAAAGAGACGTTCAGATAAGCAAAGACAACACCTTGCAGCTTGTGGCCTGACACTGTTGGTCATTATTGTCCATGACTGCTGTATCTACTATCTTACCTACATTATGTTGCCAGTATGAGTCAGAGTCAGAGTCAGAGAGTCTTTATTGTCATTTGCACCGCATGTGGTACATGTGATGAAAACGATATTATGTACACGGGGTCCCAGTTATATGATATGATGGTATGACGGTGAAATCTAAAGAATCTCGACACAGAGATTCAACAGGAAACCCTTTCCCCTTTCACTCCTGAACAAGATCCTGGCACTTCCTGGCTTCCTACGTATGAGCTTTTCTTAGCTCCTCTTATGGTCTGTTCAATCTAGACAACACACTCTGCCTGTTCATTACCAGACAACGATGTCTGGTCGCAAGACTGTTTCAACGATGGGAGAAAATGGTGACACTTATTCCATATATCAATGGTTTTATTTATTTATTTCTGCCAGTTTCACATTAGCAAACTGCCAATGTGTAGCACCTCTGTAAAGGCCTTGTCTTGAGTTTAATTTCAGAGAAGCATGTGAACTATGTCACAGCCCAACACTGGGATTCCACTAGGCACAACTACAAGACATCCTCTTAGCAAACTCAGTCAGGAATTAAATTTCTATGGTATCTCCTTACTGTACTAGGTCACTCAGCAACAAACATTTTCCTTCACATGGCCTCTTCTATTTGACATGGGGATGGGGGGGGGGGGTGTTCCCATGGTGATACATTGTAGTTTTAATGCATTAAATTTGTTATCCATGGTGGAAGTCACATAGATTTAAGGTTTGGCCAGCAGTACTGCTGACCTAACAATGTGATATATGAATGTATGCAGTCTGTTGCAGTTTGGAAATTGACAGTACTCTGTGTGCTATTTGACTTTTTACCAGGCTCAACTGCTCTTAATGGTCACAAACAAACTGGGCACATTATTTTTAATAAAACTAAGAGCAAAGGAAAAAGAAAAACAATTCCAGGACACCTCTAAAGACTTGTTTTGAGTCGTTGGGATCAGTTTTAGTTGATCAGTTGTTTCATATGCAAGCAGTTCAATATTATTAATAATTAAAGATGCACAGGTAACAGTGACAGATAATTAGCTTGACTGCCACTACTGGCTTCTTGGGTGAAAAGTAAAAACACACAAAAAAAACATTAGTCCCTCGTTTAATGCAGGGGATCCATACCCTGAAGCCCTAAGATAAGTTAAAAAACGCAAAGTAGGAATAGTAGTGCAAGTAGTAAGTTTTTCATTCATTCATTCAACCTTTATTTATACAGGCTAGCCTCGTTGAGTCATGGGGACTCATTTACAAGAGGGACCTGTCTCACTCACACCAAACAACCATCCACTCTCACACTCACACCTAGGGTCAATTTAGAGTCACCAATCAGCCTAACATGCATGTTTTTTGGTCTGTGGGAGGAAACCGGAGTACCCGGAGGAAACCCACGCATGCACGGGGAGAACATGCAAACTCCACCCAGAAAGGCCCCCGGACCGGGATTTGAACCGGCAACCTTCTCGCTGAGAGGCAGCAGCTCTACCAGTTGTGCCACCGTGCTGCCCATCTCTGGTCCGAGATGGCGCGCTCCTTGGGGGTGCAGGTGCATCGCACTACCGCCTACCACCCTCAGGCTAACGGGTTGGTTGAACGTTTCCATCGGTCTCTTAAGGCGGCGTTACGTGCTGCGCTAACAGACGTTGGCTGGGTGGAGCGTTTGCCGTGGGTGCTGCTTGGGTTGCGATCAGCTCCTAAGGAGGACCTCAACGCTTCATCAGCCGAGTTGGTTTTTGGTCAGCCTGTACGAATCCCAGGGGAGTTTTTGTTAGACGCTGCCGCTCCACGGTTCCCCGAAGCGGTGGACCCCTATTCGCAGAGCGGTCTTTTGGTTCCGGGTCCTGTGCACCATTGTTTCCCGCAGGCGTTTGTGCCCACGGCACTCCAGTCTGCCCGTTTTGTTTTTGTGCGACGTGACGCCCACCGTTCGCCCCTCCAGCCTCCGTATGACGGGCCGTTTCGAGTGCTCGAAAGGGGCGCGAAAAGTTTTGTTTTAGACATGGGTGGGCGTAGAGAGCTGGTTACAGTGGACCGCCTGAAGCCAGCCTATGTGTTGGCTGATGATGAGGTGTTGCCGGCTCAGGTTCCTAGACGCGGCCGCCCTCCTGCTCGACCCCATCTTCCGTTTTCTCCCCCCAACTGTGTTCCTTCCCCTGTGGCACAAAATGTTGTTCCTGCACGGATGCCAGCCGTTTCTCCGCTCCCGAGTCGACGTAGTCGGTTCGGCAGGTTGATTAGGGCTCCTGTGAGAGACTGATATGTTTTGTATTTGCCCTTCTGGGTGTTCGGGGGGGGGCTGTGTGGTGTGTTGGTGAGGCATTTGGCCTCATCTCTCTCTCACCCAGTAGGAGGAGCCAGCGAGGTGCTCCCCAGGTTTTACCGTGGTGATGAAGAAGAAGTGTTCGTGTGTTCATTCATTCATTCTGTAACTGGTTTTGACGCTAGAAGGATTAAAGGCAACTGCTTGCAGATCAGTTTGTTTCTCCTTCTTCACACGCCTCAGTGGTGACCCCGCGTGAAATATGTCAAGATCAGAAGAGGATGTTGTTTCTTCGTCGGACCCTGCCGCCGCGACGTCGGCCCAGCTGTTGCAGCCGAACCCAGCCGACTTTGCTCCTGCAGCGAGTGTTAAGCTCCCGGAGTTCTGGCAGAGTGACCCGGTTTCGTGGTTCCAGCACATCGAGGCACTCTTTCGCCTCCGAGGCGTGAACGCAGATGAAACCAGGTACTTCTTGGTCGTGTCGGCTCTGGATATGCAGTCAACCCGCAAAGCCATGCCGCTGCTGCGAGCACCGCCGCACGTGGACAAATATGGCGCCCTCAAAGAGTTTCTGCTTCGAAGGTACACTTTGACTTCAACTGAGAGGGCTGATAAACTGCTGTCGCTGCCGGGTTTGGGTGACGGCACGGCTGTGAACATGATGGACAAAATGCTGTCGCTACTTGGTTCAGACGGGTTTGGGTGACAGCACGGCTGTGAACATGATGGACAGAATGCTGTCGCTACTTGGTTCAGACGACGGGGGTTTCCTTTTCCCTCACATTTTCCTGCGCCAGCTTCCGTCGCAAGTGAGGGCTACTTTGGCCAACTCCCCTTGTTTATCTACCGGTGATTACCGGGGTTTGGCGGAGGAGGCGGACCGGGTCCTGCTGGCTACCAGACGGTTCACGGTGCAGAGTACATCGGTGGAGCCGGAGCAGACGGAGATGGAGGAGCCAGCGGCGGTTTCAGCTGTTGGCGCGCGAACTCGGCGGGGGAGCTCCTTTGTTTCTACCACCGGAGGTTCGCAAACAAAGCTAAGCGCTGCATCCCACCATGTGCATGGGTGTCGGGAAACGAGGAAGCCGGCGCTCAGTAGCAGCTGTGGGCGCTGGCGAGCGAGGTGAGCTGCTCTTTGTCACAGACTCCCTGTCAGGACGTCGTTTTCTGGTTGACTCTGGTTCACAAAAGAGTTTGGTCCACCCTGTTGGACCTGAATTAGCAAGCCGAGGCCGTGGCCCACTGCTAACTGCTGCTAACGGTTCTCCCATTGGAACTTTTGGCACTAGACGGGCAACAGTTTCTTTCCATGGTCGTGAGTTCGAGTGGGACTTTGTTGTTGCCTCAGTGACTGTTCCTATTATCGGTGCAGATTTTTTATGTGCTCATGGACTGTTAGTAGATGTTGCTAACCGCAGACTTATTGACGCTGTAACTTTTGCAACTTTCCCATGTGTATCTGGGGGGGCTGGGCCGCTAACTCATGCTAATGTTTTAGTTTCAGGAGATGTTTTTCAAGGTTTGTTGGCAGAATTCCCCTCTTTAACTACACCTGCTTTTTCTTCTTCAGAAACTAAACACGGGGTCGAGCATTTCATCCCTACCACGGGACCGCCCGTTTTCGCAGTACCGGTAGTAGTTTATTTTAGTATTTATATATATAAATGGTAAATGGTAAATGGTAAATGGAGCTTATTTATATAGCACTTTCCAGCCCCCGATGAGGGGCCCCAAAGCGCTTTACAATACCAACCATCCACCCATTCATACACACATTCATACACCGGTAGCGGCAGACTGCCATGCAAGGCGCCTTTCCAGTCCTACCGAGAGCAACTCGGGGTTAAGTGTCTTGCCCAGGGACACAACGACACATGGTGTGGGGAACCGGGATTCGAACCTCCAACCTTCCGATCGGGGGACAACTGCCATTACCACTACGCCACGGCCGCCCCGTATAGTATATGTAAAGGCATTTTAAACCATTCCTACACCCTTGCAATGTTCTAAATGATGTTTCTAAACTCTAAACGCTCTAAAAGAGCACAGTCATGATTTCAGCTCTCTGCCTTCGGCTGCACTCTCAGCCTTGCCCACTTCTCCGCGCTACACAACAGAGATCAGCTGATCAGCTGCAGGAGGAAGCTTCTCCCACAGCTGTGGGCTGCACAAAGATACTAAATCATTTAAAATAGTTTATTTTAAATAAAAAATCCATGTCGATCGTGCGACTCATCCATCAAGCAGCAAATTGTGTCATGTCCACTCTTATTTTGAAAAAGTGGGATAGAGCGAGTCCGCGAAAAAGTAGCGAGGGACTACTGTATACAATCAGCAGAGGGCAAAATTCATCTGGTGTATTCTGGCTGTATTGTTTTTAGCTTTACCTTGAAATTAACATCAATAAATAAGATTTAATTAATCTTTGTATTTTTTAACAAAAATAACTTATTTTTTTAAACATAAAACGTTCAGACAATTGTTTCTTGATACGCATAAAATTGTGCTCACTTTAAAATGATGTGATGAAGAATTAAAACTATTCAATTGTTTTTTTATAATTCACATTTGACCTATTTTCTGATATTAAAAGGAAAACAAAGTACATGAACAATTACTATTATAAGCCAAACTATAACTTTCTAAAATTGTATCTACATCAAAACAGACTATGGTAAAACAAAATTCTAATTTACAATGACAAACTTCAGGTGTGAAACATCCATCCGTTCATCCATCCATTTATCTTTACCCACTTCTTCCTTTCCGGGTTGTGGAGGTCAGTGGTGCCCATGTTCAGCTATCACTGTGCGAGAGACAGAGGGACACCCTGGACAACAACTTTTGTCAAATAAATGACACCATAATAATAGTTCTGTCTAACCCTCAGTTTCAAACAGCATTTTCAAGGCTTGATAACATTCCCACTGATGAAGTTAGACTGTCAGAGGGGGCAACAGTCGACTATGATTAACCCAAACATTGGTGCTCTCAGTGCTGTCATATAAAATGTGTCTACTTCCAATTTACCACTGCATTGATGCTGCTTCTGAGTGAGAGAGCAATTTATAATTCAACTGCTTTATTCCTTCATAATGGCAGAATTTTAATGAGAATTACTTTTGCCACAGCTCAATGGAGAGAATACACACACACATACACACACACACACATATATATATATATATACATATATATACACATACACACACACAAACACACTGTAGACTGAAAAAATAAAATAAAGTGCATGCTGAATGTGTACTTATGAGCTATTCCCCAATAGTCTCTTTATTGTCACTGGTGTTTATTGTGTCCCTTTGTGCCAAACGGGACTTTTAAAAGAGCTGACAGTGATATCTGGTCAGTATTGTGAGCAACATTACATGCCACACAGCCAGAAATATTGTGTTAAAAACCTATAATTCCTCAGTATGTTTCAGCATTCCTTTAGACTGCAGAGACATAAGACTCATTCACAAGAAGTCTCAGTCCAAGAATGACATGTCTTCTCCCAACCTCGATCCATTCAGAAGACACATGGAGGTGGAGGGGGGGACTGAAAAACCTTACCTCTGTAGTGCCTCTTCACTTCAAGACCTGCGAACTCAAGGATTCAAGGTTCTTTATTGTCATTCGTATCGCATGTGGTACATGAGGTGGAATGAAATTGTGTACACAAGGTCCCAGTTACATCCAACAACAGGAAGAATATAAATTGTAAAAGAATCAGTAAATAAGGATCTAAGATGTACGGTACAAACCGGATTCCAAAAAAGTTGGGACACTAAACAAATTGTGAATAAAAACTGAATGCAATGATGTGGAGGTGCCAACATCTAATATTTTATTCAGAATAGAACACAAATCACAGATCAAAAGTTTAAACTGAGAGAATGTATCATTTTAAGGGAAAAATATGTTGTTTCAAAATTTCATGGCGTCAACAAATCCCAAAAAAGTTGGGACAAGTCCATTTTTACCACTGTGTGGCATCCCCCCTTCTTCTTACAACACTCAACAGACGTCTGGGGACAGAGGAGACCAGTTTCTCAAGTTTAGAAATAGGAATGCTCTCCCATTCATGTCTAATACAGGCCTCTAACTGTTCAATCGTCTTGGGCCTTCTTTGTCGCACCTTCCTCTTTATGATGCGCCAAATGTTCTCTATAGGTGAAAGATCTGGACTGCAGGCTGGACATTTCAGTACCCGGATCCTTCTCCTACGTAGCCATGATGTTGTGATTGCTGCAGAATGTGGTCTGGCATTATCTTGTTGAAAAATGCAGGGTCTTCCCTGAAAGAGATGACGTCTAGATGGGAGCATATGTTGTTCTAGAACCTGAACATAGTTCTCTGCATTAATGGTGCCTTTCCAGACATGCAAGCTGCCCATGCCACAAGCGCTCATGCAACCCCATACCATCAGTGATGCAGGCTTCTGAACGGAGCGTTGATAACAACTTGGGCTATCCTTGTCCTCTCTGGTCCGGATGACATGGCGTCCCAGTGTTCCATAAAGAACTTCAAATCGTGACTCATCTGACCACAGAACAGTCTTCCATTTTGCCACACTCCATTTTAAATGACCCCTGGCCCAGTGCAAACGTCTGAGCTTGTGGAGCTTGCTTAGAAATGGCTTCCTCTTTGCACTGTAGAGTTTCAGCTGGCAACGGTGGATGGCACGGTGGATTGTGTTCACTGACAATGCTTTCTGGAAGTATTCCTGAGCCCATTCTGTTATTTCCTTGACAGTGGCATTCCTGTTTGAGGTGCAGTGACGTTTAAGGGCCCGGAGATCACGAGCATCCAGTAGAGTTTTACGGCCTTGACCCTTACGCACAGCGATTGTTCCAGATTCTCTGAATCTTTTGATGATGTTATGCACGGTTGATGATGATAACTTAAAAGTCTTTGCTATTTTACGCTGGGTAACACCATTCTGGTATTGCTGCACTATCTTTCTGCGCAACAATGGTGGAATTGGTGATCCTCTTACCATCTTGGCTTCTGAGAGACACTGACACTCTGAGAAGCTCTTTTTATACCCAATCATGTTGTCAATTGACCTAATTAGTGTTAATTGGTCTTCCAGCTGTTCGTTATATGCTCAATTTCCTTTTTCCAGCCACTTATTGCTACTTGTCCCAACTTTTTTGGGATTTGTTGACACTGTGAAATTTTGAATCAACATATTTTTCCTTTAAAATGTTACATTTACTCAGATTAAACTTTTGATCTGTCATCTATGTTCTATTACGAATAAAATATTGACATTTGCCATCTCCACATCTTTGCATTCAGTTTTTATTCACAATTTGTTTAGTGTTCCAACTTTTTTGGAATCCGGTTTGTAAACTAAGAAATACGTTAAACTAAGAATAGAATAAAAAGAAACAATACAGTGGTTCTCCTTGCTCTATGTGCAGAGGAGTAACTTAATATGAACTTTACCGACACAGTGAAGGATGGGGTGCATTTGAAAAGACTAGCAAAAATGCATGCAGGAGTGCGGATACAATCGTGACAAGAGCAAAGTTACTTTGAAACTTAAAACCCTAAAAAGAAAATTCCACCAAGTAAATGACCACAACGGTCTAAGTGACCACGGCTGGATGGACTGGACATACTTCGATCTGTGCAACGAAATATGGGACAAGAGCCATTTGGCGAATCCTGTTGCTCTCATCAGCAGCTGGAGTGGAGTAACACATAAGAGCGGCAGGTTTTTTTCCATGCCTTTTTTGATTCCGCACTGCTTGATGTACCCTGAAAGCTCATTTGAGGACTGTAACTTATGAACAGCCAGAGGGAGCATACACACTAAAAGGGCTGTGCAGGCATTTTGTGGAACAGTCTTCTGAAAAAGCCTAGAACGTCTGACATTTTACTGTCAGAGGAAACTAAATGCTCTCCAATCTTACCAGTGCTGTTCGAACGTTTGCTTCCCAGTAAGCTCCATCCTGGCGGAAGTACGAGGTGGTGGAGGGCTAGTGCCAGGCTCTCATCCAGACGCTCACACTCTTCCAAGGGAATCTGACACTCATCCAGCAGCAGTGCCCCGTCAAGGCCGTCAGCCCGGCCTGCTGTGCTCACCTGTAAGGAAGGTGATTTACAGAGTTGAGTGTTGCTGAAGAGGAGAACAGAGGCCAAGTTGGATGGAAGTACTCATTTTAACATTCTCAGCATAGAGTTGTTAGCCAAATGACAATGAATAATGAAAGCTCCAAATGTAGGAAGACATATCCACTGAGCTACAGCTGTGCTGACAGGAAGTCCTCAGGAAAATAATTTTATTGTGTCCATTTCCAGAGTTACAATTTTACAAGATGATGGATAGTGTGTAAAAAATTATATTTCCAAGCCTGTAAGAAATTAAAGAAGCCACAACAAACAGCAATGTTGTTTTACTCTGACTCTGCTCACAGGTTGGTACTACTTGTTCCTTTTATCCTGTGCTATGCTTTCATTCTTCTGATTTTCCCCTGCTATTATAAAAATTGAAATGTCTCGCTGCTCACCAGAAACTGGGCCATGTCAAAAGCCAAATCCTGAACAAAGCTGAATCGATGCTCGGCCAATGGAGCCACGTGAACTGACCAGGACTTCGGGTCCTCCGAGGTATTTCTGGTGGCTGAACACAAAGTGACCAACACCGCCTCGCAGCAGTCATGAGCTACAAAATGAAACAGGGAATGACAGAAAAAGAAAAAGGTGAGAGGAGAGAATAAGGAGAGGTGACAGAGGACAGGCCTGTGGAGGATGAAAATGCTGTGTCCAACATTAAAATCAATAAAAGTTAGGTTAGAACATTCTACACCGAGCTGAAAAATGCCTTTCCAAATTTGATGCCTTACAAACTAGAATGGGAAGGGATTTTAGAGTTTGCAGCATAACTTCTGAAAATACTTTAATAATCAGAAACATTACACCATTAGAACTTCAAAGCAAAGTACCAGTAGGTAGATAAATATTTACTGTAGACACAACTTTTGAGTTATTAATTTAAAAATATTCCCCTTGAAAAAATTTTATTCAAATTTAACACTGCAACTGAAAGTAAAACAAGTTGTTGTTTTTTTTGTTCTTAAGGCAGTCTGTCTATTAGGCTGGTGCCTTATCTCATACATTTGTCCAAAAAATAATAAATCCTTGCCAAAAGCAATTTTATTATTTACTGGCTTGTTTAGGAATCCTAAACCAGAAATATTGGGGTTCAAATTTTCTGATCAATTCTATGAAACTATTTCAAAATGGATGACCTTAGATCTTTCATATTGCTATATGAACCTTCTAGGCTACCTGAACACTTAAGCTTGGTGTCTACGGAAAATATATGTTCTAGGATACAAGGGATATCCAAGTGTATAATAAAATGTTCTTGGTGATGTGTCCATCTTGACAATTCAACATGGCTTCCTAAAAATAGCACAAAGTGCACAGCATTGCTTCTAAGAGACACAAAGACCAGATATTAATGTAAAAACATATGTTTTCTGGCATGTCTAGATTGTTTTCTGGCATGTCTAGATTCTTAGAGCAGAATAGTTCCCAACACCAGGATGGAATGGAAGATGGACTAGTGGAAGAGTAGACCTTGAAAACAAACGGTTCCAAACGTATGAGTTGTGGTGGCAGTTCCACATCAATAATGTAATTGTTGTGTGAGTGGTTCATTCCCCATGTCCTGAAAGCACAAGCTGGTTGGGTCATCATCATCTAATTTTATGTATGTCTCCACCCATCTTTTTTTGTTGTTGTTTGTTTTGCCAACAAATTTCAGTGGAAGGTCAATCAGACTGATGCTCTTTGGAGATTCAATTGCTACCACTTGCTTGACAACATAAATTGTTCTATACTTTCGAGTTTTCCCAGTGAGGAAAGACCAGCACTTGGATGAGGCCTACCATGAGACACCAGGACCATTAGTAGTGTCAGCACATCTGTATCTGGTGACCACATGCAGATTTCATTGACATCACAGGAGTTCAGACAGTCCTGGATTGGTACGGAGGTGTCAGCTTCTTCATGACAATGTTCAGCTTCAAAGTCTTGCCATTTTCCATTTGCATGTGATTACCTACACCACCACAAGCTTGAAGAATGCAAAATGTTGAAACAGACTAAGCCAGAAGTATGATCAAATTTGTATTTGTGCTTGAGGATGAGAGTAATCCTTCAAGGTCAATGTCAGCTTCATCATGAATGTCATCATTAATGTTGCCTGCTTCATCCATGTCTTGTTTTTCAAGGACTGTTCAAGGTATCTATCAAAGACCATGCAACCTGCTATGTCATCTTCCATCATTCTCTCAATTCAATGAGTACCCTAAATACATGAACTAGGTTAGACAATTTCCAAATATTTGCTGAATATTTGAAGCCTTTTAATGTTATTTCTAAACTCGGCTTCCATTTATTTTAACCCTTTAAAGTTCTAATAAACAATGTCATTCCAAGTCATAACATATCTAACTTATATCTTAAACATGTTCCTTATGGAACATTATTACATTTTATATACAGTATGTCAATTCTGCAAAAACAACTTTCTTTTGTCAGTCATATTGAAATATTATTATGTTTAATGTATTAGAGATGAAAATTAATAAATACATTGTCCATACAAAAAAACATGTTTATTCGTTAATATTACATCTTTGTGTCTCTTAAAATCCAAATCTTGCCATTTTTGCTACTTTTGGCAGCCATCTTGAAATGTCAAGGGGGACACTTCTTGACTTCTACAAGACTAATTTGTCATTTATCACTTGTATCCAAAAAAATGTGTTTAAACACAAAGATGAACTGTTAAGGAATCATTACAGTACACATTTTGATCTGTGTTCATTCATTTTTAAAATACTGCTATAAAATGGGGATGAAGGGTGGGAAATTTTGAACCCCAATATTTCTAGTAT
>JBBPBX010069154.1:2499-18936 GCA_038048925.1 Garcialebias charrua
TATATATATATATGTATATATGTATATATATATCTATATATATATATATATATATATATATATATATATATATATCTATATATATATATATATATATATATATATATATATATATATATATATATATATATATATATATATATATATATATATATATATATATATATATATATGATGTAGAATGATGAACAGAAATTCTACCATTGCTGTTCATCATTCTTTAGTTAGTAGCAGGTCACTTATGTAAATGAGCCCTCGAGGCTCAATGAGATTTACCTGACTAAATAAAGGTTGAATGAATGAATGAATATATATATATACAGTATATATACATAAAAAAATTAAGGTTCATTGATAAACTTCATCAACTCGTTTAAAAGTTCTTTTCTTTTAATTGAGGATTTTTGGGATTGAAATTGCCCCAAGGCCACACCCTGCCACAGATCTTTGGAGGACACCCCGCGTGGAGATGGTCTTCATCTGGTCTCCATGGGTCAGTCCTCAGTGCTGGTTGATCACCTTCGGTCTCACGCAGGTGCAACCCACTGAGATGAGTTTGGACTCCAGGCGGTAGTGGTAGCTGTGCCTGGCCCTGGCGTCTTGACTCGCCTCAGAACCAGCACCTGATGCAGAATGGGACGGGACTCCAGGCCCCCGTCCTCCAGTCCTTGGTGGTCCAGGCAGGTTTTGAGCAAACAGTGAGCCTGCGACAGCGCATGAGGGAACATGTTGTCATCCCTGGAGATGCTGAGGACAGAGAGGAGACGAAAACTGTTAACAGGACTCTGAGCTTCATGAAGGACAACACACTGAGGAGCTGAAGCCTCACTTGTAGGTCCACGGTGAGATGGAGTCGCTGGCCAAAGAACTGACTTTTAGGCTGGGAATTAAATTGTTTGGGTCCAAACGCAGAGGGACCGTTTCTTCTGCTAAACCTTCAAAGGACTTCCTGTGTGGCTTTGCTGCTGTCTGTGGGACCACCACCATCATCATCATCATCAGGACAGCGCTGACAACCTGGGGAAGAAGAACATTCATTCATTCAACCTTTATTTATACAGGCTAGCCTCGTTGAGCCACGGGGACTCATTTACAAGAGAGACCTGTCTCACTCACACCTAGGGTCAATTTAGAGTTACCAATCAGTCTAACATGCATGTTTTTGGACTGTGGGAGGAAACCGGAGAAAACCCACGCATGCACGGAGAGAACATGCAATAACAAGTCACTTTCATCATTGTCGTCGTAATGTCTAGCGAAGACATACTGAAACAAAAAAAATATAAACGTAAAAACAAACTAACATTGATACTGAGGAAACACATTACATATTTTATTAAAGCAACAATAATCAAGTTTGATCATGAAATAAAGAAACATGTACTTGGGAACCAGTACAATAAATTCTCTCAATAAAAGTTAATGAGACTAACTCAAAAGTATAGACAAAATCATATTTTTAACACGCACTAAAATACGTACGTTCAGTGCAAGTGTATGTTATACATGAACACAGAATTTTAATTAAGTCATCTTTTTAAAAATTCTTAAATTTATAAAGTTGTACATTTTCTGTGACGCGGTTAGAAAAATAAAATAATAAAAAAATAAGCTTCAAAGATATTTATTGTCAATATTGTGCATCTGTATTATTCTAATTTTATGTCCACTAAAATTGCAGCACAGAAAAGCCATAACAATAAAGAAATACATTATATAAAAACTGGAGCGTGAGATCGATAGGCGGATAGGTGCAGCATCCGCAGTGAAGCGGGCGCTGTACCGGTCTGTCGTGGTGAAGAGAGAGCTGAGTCAAAAGGCAAAGCTCTCAATTTACCGATCGATCTACGTTCCCACCCTCATCTATGGTCATGAGCTTTGGGTTGTGACCGAAAGAACAAGATCTCGGATACAAGCGGCTGAAATGAGTTTTCTCCGCAGGGTGTCTGGACTCTCCCTTAGAGATAGGGTGAGAAGCTCAGTCATCCGGGAGGGACTCGGAGTAGAGCCGCTGCTTCTCCACATCGAGAGGAGCCAGTTGAGGTGGCTCGGGCATCTGGTTAGGATGCCTCCTGGACGCCTCCCTGGTGAGGTGTTCCGGGCATGTCCCACCGGGAGGAGACCCAGAGGAAGACCCAGGACACGCTGGAGGGACTATGTTTCTCGGCTGGCCAGGGAACGCCTTGGGATTCCCCCGGAGGAGCTGCTCCAAGTGGCTGGGGAGAGGGAAGTCTGGGCCTCCCTACTTAGGCTGCTACCCCCGCGACCCGACCCCGGATAAGAGGAAGAAAATGGATGGATGGATGGATTATATAAAAACAACTATTAAACTTTGTTTTTTGTTTCTGCCTACCGTAATATCTGGTGGAAATACATTTCATAAACAATATTAGACATACAACCTTACCATCTACATTTTAAAATTGTGTAATAATATTATGATCACAGTTATATTAGTTGCAGTGCAAACCATAAAATAATCTTGACATAAATATGGTTTCCCCTTACTTACCTTGTTTCCAAAACCTGAATGGGAGTCTCCCCAAATTCACTTCTGAGACCTTCCCCAAAGTCATCATCTCTGCATAAAAACATATAATGTAGTTCAAACAATAATCAGATATTCTTTTCAACACATTTATCACACAATGACAAATTTATCTAACATATCAAAGCATTTAGGATGATTTAAAAAATAGCATCAAACAGCCATCTTCCATCCTGTTCTGCTGCTAGAAGTAAAATTTGAACTTTTTACGCTCTCCTTTCATCCTGCTTCACTGCAGGCTCATGTCCGCAGCAAACTCGTCCACCCCACCGCAAGTTTTACAGATTTTATTCCAAAAATTAATGATTTTTGAGGCCCTTTATACAGGTAAACGTCCAAAGAGGTTGAGATGTATGCATCAACAACATTTATTGTGTAGGAGAACTAACAGACTTTTCGATTATGAACACCAAATGATCTGCAGACAATATGCTAATTGCTAGTTGTTGTGATCATGCCTCGCTTACACAGACAGCGCAGTTACAGTACTTTCATCATATCTGCTTGCTGATCCACAATACAATAAGTTAGGATAACTAAATGTACGTATCGAAACAATACTGAGGTTGAATGAGTTAGCTGCTGCCATTAGCATCACGTCAGCTGTAGGCCGGAAAACGGTTTTAGCCTGTTGTAGATAATAACATGGCATTTGCGCTATCACATGATTCAAGCAAAGACACTTACTTTTCAAGCAGGAAAGTTGCTAACTCTGCATCGCTTGGCAATCCTGAGCACTCGAAGCTCTCGCCACCTCCGCCATCTTGAAACAGCTACTGTTTGAGACGGGAGCGTGCCCGGCTGCGCGCTGCAGCTGGGAGAGGCGGGGGGAGGGCGGGGGAAGCTCGTTCATGAAAATAACTCTGTTTTTATTGGCTGGTCAAACACGGCCCGCTCTGGTTTTTATAAATGCTATTTTAACCACCGGGTGACGCCAGAGGAATATAGTATTTCTCAAAGATTACCTGTTTAACATCACTCTGTCAAAAAATAGTCACAGAGAGAAGAAATATGTTTATAAAAAAAGCTACATACTGCAACTTTAAATGATTTGGAGCCTCTCGGGAGGTTTCCTCTCTAACAGAACAAAGCAGGTTTTGAACTCCATCAGTAATTCTGCTCAGAGCTCAGAATCATTTACTGTACTGTATTAATAACTGCATAGGAAGTCAATTTAAAAAGAGATACAATACTTTACCCTAACAGCGTACGTGTATGTACATTTAAAATGTATAAATGCAACTTTTCTGGTCAGATCACACTCCTTAGCCTCCTTGGGCTGGTCTATGCTGAGGTGCTTGAGAGGAGATGACTGCACTTATGTAGAGCGTTTCTATCTTATCAAGACACTCAAAGCTCTTTACAATCTGTGTCCTCATTTACCCATTCGCACTCTACTAGATCTCCACAAAGAATAATCAGTGCTTTATCACATTCATACACTGATGGGACACACATCGGAGGCAATGAGTGTCTTGCCCAGGGACACTTCAGCATGTGATTGCTAGTGGAATCGAACCCCCATCTCTTGCAATGGAGGACAACTGCTCTAACCACTCAGACACAGCCGCCCTGACAGTCTGGCTGATAGTAGAGGGGGAGCGATGCAGTTTTCTTCCTGGCTAAGGAACACCAAACAAGCTCTTTACTCTTGCAAGGACTTCTAATGCCGGGTACCCACCGAACGCGTCCAAACGCTCCTGCCGCCCCCTTTTGGCCGCTTGTCACTGTTCACACTGAAGCCACTGAAGACGCGTCTGATGACGCGCACTGGGGGGAGGCAGAGGAGGGGGTCTGGCTCCTTTTCCGGTCGGGTTGTTCGTTTCATGCACACCGGGCAGATAAAATCAGCTGCACGTGAGCCTCGTTACTACTTGAGTGGGTTTTCTACGAGCCGAACTGCAGCTCCAAAAGCCTTTGTTGAGATTAAAACGTTGTTTTATGTTTGGGGTGATCGTACGCTCGAGCGGACAGCGGCAACTGTAAAAATGCCAAGTTTCTTACCGGAGGCTGGTTTCTTCATGGAGGCTCGATGGAGTAAGTTTAAAAAGTCCAAAAAAAGTCCCGTTGTCGTTGCGTCATCACATAGCAGAGTCTCTCCCGATTGGTTGCTGCGACGCGTTGAGCAGCGTTGAGCAGCCAAAGGTCAACTAGGCAAACTTTGGCGGCTCGACGCTGCTCGACGCTTCGGCTGCGTCGCGTGTGCGGAAATAAACTGCTGCGCGCTTCCGCGCCGCTTCAATCACTCAAAACGCGCCGCTTCACGATTCGACGCGTCTCCACATAGACTTTCAATGTAAACCGGCCGCTTCCGCTGCCCGAAACGCGTTTGGTCGGTACCTGGCTAAGGGTGCATGGATGTTTGCCTGAACAGCCCTCGTGTGTTTCACCGATTTGGAGAAGGCTTCAGACCATCATCTCTCCACTCCCTTTAGAGTTCTTCATTAAATGAGGATAAGCATTTGGCGTGAGCAGATGGTTTTCACAGATCAATCAAAATATTTTTAGGGATGTGAGAAGATTGAGTTGGCACGTGTGAGCAAATGTTTGTAAGTCCAATGGGCCTCCGGGCCTCGTTTCTCCTTCCCTCATCTTCTCGCTAAGCATTTTTGTGTAGTTTTAGAGGAAATGCACAAGATTTATTCATCTCTGTGTTTATTTTTCACAGCGAGTACACTGCAAAAATGTTTTCTCTGACAGCCTTTGACAGAGGCACAACAAATCAACGACTTTCGTAATTCAATTATATAAATTACTTTTGCTAATGAAAAACCAGCTTGCACAGAGATTTGTCAACGAAATTGGCACAGGAAACACACCCAAGCACATGAACTCACAGACACTGCGTGTTTTTCAGGCAGGGTCAAAACTCTCTAAGGGGCGATGACACGCATTGGCCTTTGTTTCCACCCCGGGCATCCCGTGGGAAACTGAAAACCAGTACAGTATTGTGGGTCAGCTGGAATAAATGAAGCCTAAAGACAATGAGGCTTAACAAGACATGTGTAGTAAATATCTGTGCAGTAGCAGCAAGAGCAACCTCAGCTAACACAACTGTGCCCACTATTAGGCATGTAACGGTTGTAGTTGGTGTACCGAACCGAAAAGGTACGGAGGTGGACCGAACCGAACGTGCTGTACCGAAACGGTTATTTTTTCACTCATTGAATGTTAATATGTGCGCCGCGGAACAAAATTTCCTGGGCGCGTTTCAGCACGGAGCTATTATCTCGCAGCACGCGCAGCATTAGCCGTTAGCTTCTCGCTGCGGTTTCCTGTTTGTTAACGTTATGGTTTTCTTGTTAAAAGACGAGCGCACAAAGCTGTGTGTGTGGACGTTTTTTCATGAAGACTGGATCTGCAGCAGCAACACGTCTAACGTGAACGCGCTGGAAACTACGTCATCAGAACGTGAACGAGCTGTTACAAAGTACGCTAACCACACAGCTGCATTTAAACAACTTCATCAGGTAATTTAGATGGGTCCAGATCAATAACACAAACTGTATGAGTTTTTAAAGCTCTGAATCTAAGTCTGAAAGTTTTTAATGCACAGTTGATCCTTGCTATGAGACATCCATCACGTCAACACTTAAGTCAAAAAGTTCAGCTCTTTATGAAAAAACTAAAACTGATGGTCAACAAGTCCTGGAGCTGATTTAAACCCTGCCCTGATGATGAGTGAGATATTCAACCGTTCAAGAGGTATTGTTATTTTATTATAATTATTATTTATAATTTATTATTATTTAAAATTATAATCTTATTAACTTATTTTTTTACCTCTGTGTTTTATTTCCAGTATTTCCAGTTACAGAGGTAGCTGCTCTCCTTCCACTTCAGGGAAATCCACCAGAGATCACCTGCTGCAGCTAAGAAGTGTGTGATGACTGAATTGAACTCTGGAACTGTTCCAGGACCAGTCCCACCAAGAAGAGGTTGTGAGTAATGAGGACAAATACAGCCACACTGGTGCTACTGGACAAAAACTTTATTAGTTAAGATTGTAAACAGTCTGTTGCTGCTTATTGTTCTGGTTCTGACTGTTATTGTATTCATTAAGATTTTTATTATTTTTAATATAATTTATTTATTGTAGAGTGCTGTTTATTTAAAATATCATCCAAATGGGTCACTTTTATTTATTACTACAATACAATACAAACATATTTTTGGCATATTTTCAAAATAAACATTTTGTAAGTCTTTATTTTGTCTTTTTTTTTTTGTACCGAAAATAAACCGAAAATAAACCGAACCGAGCCCTCCTTGTAATTGAACCGAACCGAAATGTGATTTTAGCGTACCGTTACACCCCTACCCACTATGTGTGTGAAGCGTCGCCCATCTGAAATAGGCATCTACTGTACATTTCACACAGTCTGGACACAGGCTTTTGTAGGTGGGTGGGGAAAGTGAATGAGGGGGTGGATTTCGCCAACAGGGACACTCCTGCTTTAAACAACCCACACAGTTGCTAGGCTCATGTGCACGAAGAGAAAGCAACGCCTGCAGAAATCAGTTTTCCATGCGTCACATTCCTAGCCACACTTTCTGTACACGCATGTGTTGCCACTAAAGAAACCCCAAGAGTAATGACTCGGAGAGGCGACAGAGTCTAGTTTGGTCCGCAGCCTGTTTCCAAGTACTGTAGCTGGAAAGCAGCGTTGTACAGTCCAAACAGCAAGGACAACAAGTTGCATCCAACTTATAAAACCCCTCGAGGCAATGACCTCAAAAGTTGTTGGAATCTGTTGCAGTGATCTGCAAGAAACACAACCCTTAATAAAGTGTGGCTGACATGATTTTTTTTACTATGCATAAAATTGCTCAAAATATATATATTTTATCATTTAAATGTTCGTTTTTGCAAACAAAATGATAAATCAATTTAATTTTGCTTTAAAAGTGATTTTAAACTTTGCGCCGTGTTTATTCACGGGAAATCCGATTACACTCGAATGCAACATCTGTGACGTAAAATCGGGCAGAGGGCTACGTCTCTTTAATAGTGGACAATTTATAACCCGACAAATTTAGAAATCTAACTTAAGATTTGAGCTAGTTGTCTTCAGTTTGGGAAGCAGAAAATAGTTTGGGTGATGGAACAAGAAACAGCAGGATCTAATTTAGGTCTGCAGCTGTATGAGACTTACCTTCATGTGGAGCGAGGGGGGGGGGGCTCTGAGTGGGGTAGCTTTATTTATTCCAGTCTTGACAAAGTATTTCTTTTTTTGGGAAAGTGAAAAGGTTCACTTGTTCACTGATGATATTAGAACAACCAAATGCGACACAACGTAACGGCATTTTTCAAGTAAAAAAAAAAAACGCGATCTCCAGACACACGCAGACTGCCTCTGCCCGATTTTACGTCACAGATGTTGCATTCACGTGTAATCGGATTTCCCATGAATAAACATGGCGCAATTTTGTTTGCAAAAACGAACATATTTAAATAATAAAATATACATATTTTGAGCAATTTTATGCATACTGTAGTAAAAAAAATCATGTCAGTGACGCTTTAAACCTATCAGTAACTAGCAGCAAAAAAGGCTAATCATATCAAGAGTTGGTTAGAAAAACTTGTTTGATGTCTTCTGAAAATGTACTGGCTGGTTACTATAGAAACTACCTGCAAAAATAATTTGGAAATGTACGAGCCTGCTAGGAACTAAGCAGCTCCTTGTTAGGAAGCAAGGGACGACGAGTTGGAACACGAAGCTTTGATTTAGTAGCATTATCAAACAGGGTGCACGTCCTGCCACTTTATAAAACTGCCAAAGAAGATCTGCAAAGTTCCAGACTTGACCTTTTGACACTTACTAATAATGTCCATGTGTGAAATCGGACAGCACACACTTCAATAGGGTCACTCACAGCTTATCCTGTTTGGTGTCAAACTCTATTGCTTTGGTCCTTATCCCTGCATTTTATATAGATTTTTGTATACAGACATATTTATGAATCAGTTTTATTAGTATTTTACATTTTGTTAGGAACATGCAATGTTGCCGGGTGTCTGAAAAACTGCAGAGATGACACATAGGCAAATATGAACATTGTGTTTAGACTAAGTGTACTTCAATGAAAATGAAATACACATGAAGCTATTTAGTCCATAAAACACTGCTAAATACTGACTTTGTGTATACACATATGTAACCATAAAAAGGTCAACGTTTTAACATAAATTCACAAAGATACAAGTGAAATCGTGTTTGTTTGTCTGTGCTCTGCTCTCTCCTACTTGCAAAAACTTTCCAAGCTAGCTTAGCTAATTACCTCACCAGTCTTTTGTTAATTGAGCCATAAAGTTTTACAGTTTTTGCAAGTAAATAAAGCATGTTTTCTATGGTATATTATCTGAAACAATCTGCATGCAGTAGTTTTGGTTGATAACTGGAGAAAAATACTCTTGGCAGTTCATTTAGAGACAAAAATCTGCTAACTCTTCATTTTTCACAACATACTTTACATAGCATCCATTAAGTTATTTCTTGTCATTTTCTTTAATTATTAAACAAGTTAAACTATTTCAGACAACAAGGTCACACACTGAACCCGACAGTCGCACAAAGTATACAAAAATGCCATGGTGAGTGGAATGTTTGGTGTATTTTTATCCACAGCAAAAGCAGAGGGCAGCATTGCCAAAGTCGTCTGCCAGCTTCAGGCTGAACTAGAAATTCTGAGAAGAAGCAATGAGGAGATAACAGGAGCTCGGCTGAAACCTGAGCACGTACCCCAGAAATACAGCAGATGATGCAGACACACACCAAGAACTAGATGGAGAGCAACACACTTGCAGGTTGAAGGTAAATCTAGATCACCTCGAAGCCCTAGCAGTTTCAGGAGGCGCACAAGAAATGACTGCCCTTAATTTGTATGGTTCAATGCTCCCAACATCACCACTCCCTGCCCAGCACAACTATGGCCATTATAGCAGTTTATCTGTAGCAGCATCTACAAGCTGCTCCATCCACACCAGCGAGATCGGCCCAG
The DNA here is from genome assembly GCA_038048925.1 of Garcialebias charrua. Classification (NCBI taxonomy): domain Eukaryota; kingdom Metazoa; phylum Chordata; class Actinopteri; order Cyprinodontiformes; family Rivulidae; genus Garcialebias; species Garcialebias charrua. The sequence continues at coordinate 12,053 of JBBPBX010069154.1, forward strand.
GTCTCCTTTCACTTCCTGCAGGAAGCTGAGATTGACTTCAGACTGGATAAGCACACAGTAACGCAAACAAACACAAACCGTTCTCTAAAGAACTCAACCACCTTCAAAAATCTGAAGCAAATGAAATGCAGAGAGGTTTGAGTTTGATCAGGAAGATGGTGAAGAGTAAAAACACAAATATGCAACAAAAAATGTTTAAATTCATCTCATGAAACAGGCAGAAATAATATCTACAGAAAACATGATGTAAGCCTGTTTTCTGCAGATTTGGATTAAATATCTGTTTTGTGTAGAAAAATCTATTAATATGCAACTATTTCTCAATCAATTATTAAACCAAATGTGCAAACAAATTCTTCTAAAATGAATCACTGTGGTTCCAGTTAATAAAAACAAATGTTAACTAATTAGTACAGTGTCACTGTAATAAGTACAGATGCGTGACTTATACCAATAATAATGTATTTCCGCATTTAGAAAACTGGTGAGGATAAACTGTTGATGGAGCGAGAGTCCAGGTTCAGTGAGTTCTGTTTGGTTCTATTTCTTGGCAGATGTTTTCCTGCCCCTGCAGAGCCCATCAGCCTAATCAGCTGCTCATCAATCAGTTTAATGAACACACACACACACACACTGGCTGGTACACAGGATGGTAGAAACTGATGACACAAGACTTGACTGGTAATAACAAAAGAAGATGTTGACACACTTTTCCTCCATCATTGTCAAAGCTTCCGTGAAAACAGTTCACATTCAGACTTGACATTCAAACCAGATTCCATTCATTTGGAGGATAAGTGATGAGTCTTTGTGACGGGACGACAGCCTACGGTACATTACTTTGTGAAAACTTACCATCTGACACCAAACTGTGCATAAAATCAGAATATTTTAACAATTAAAAAAATGGTTGACTCATTAAACTTGCATGATGATGAAAGGAATTCTGATTTAATTTTTGCCTGAAAGGAACAAACAAGTTACTGCTTGAATTTTCTAAAGCAGGGCTCTGGTGTGGATTTAAAACTCAGAGGTTTGATACAAACTGTTCATAAAGTTCACCCTATTCTCTTGAAGCTGGCAGAAGGAAAACTGAAAGTTATGCACCATAACTCATGTTCCCTGAAGGAAGGGAACGAGGTGCAACATACTTTCTATGGGAATTGCGCCCCTGCGTGATTACCTGAAGGAATACACTCACGCCTTTACGGCAGGGGCGTCACCGCCGCACCAGAGGCCCCGCCCTCTGGGTATTTAGGCGGTGAGCGCCCCTCCATCTTCCTCAACAATTGCACTTCACCGAGCTTTCAGCATTGAAAAGGGCCAGATATGTTGCACCTCGTTCCCTTCCTTCAGGGAACATGAGTTATGGTGCATAACTTTCAGTTCCCTTTCAGTTTGGTTCACTCGGTGCAACATACTTGCTATGGGAACGTAATCCATTCACGCCCTTGAAATGCTCAGCAAAGTGTATGTGAGAGCATCCGTCTTAAAGACAGGCATCTCCCAGCTGCTTTCTGTAGAAAGCATATGCTAAGATTAGAAAAAATGCCACATGTAAACAACAACATGATGTCTCCATTGGGCATAAATATGGCAAATGTGGAGGTAGAAAACCCAGGCCAAGCACAGGGTAACCTCACAGGCCCCTGTAAACTCTGAGTTTTTTTTTTTGTTTGTTTGGGGACAAAGCAACCGAAGCCCTAGGCTCTCAACCAGACCCCTTCAAAGCCAGGCTGAAAGTTGCCACAACTCTGGACGCGGGTGAAAGAGTTGACCATGCGCCTGAGTCAGGAGGTCCCTATGAGAAGGCAAATGCCATGGTATCCCAGATAGCATTGAAATCAGCTCTGGAAACCACGTTTTCTGCGGCCAGTTGGGGGCTATAAGGATCAAAGAAAGAGCTCCCTTACGTACCCATTCCAGTGTCGCCCCGATCAGAGGGACAGGTGGAAACGCATAGTAAAGTACCCCTGCTGGCCAGTCATGTGCCAGAGCATCCATACCCAATGGGGCATCCACTTCCCTCAAGGAGAAGTAAAGGTCACAGTGTGAGCTAGCCCTGCAAGCGAACAGGTCCACAGAGGCCTTCCCAAATCGTGACCATACCTGTCCCACAACCCGTGGGTTCAGGCTCCATTCTGACGCCAGCAGAGGGCCTCTAGAGAGGGCGTCTGCTCCGTAATTTAGTTCACCAGGGACATGAGTCGCCCTGAGCGACAGGATCCTTGGAGCACACCATGTGAGCATCCTCTGTGTCAGATGGAAGAGGGCCCAGGACCTTGTCCCTCCTTCTCTGTTGATAAAGGACACTGTGGTCCTATTATCCGATTTCACCAGGATGTGTTGTCCAGCAATCAGACCTTTGTGGAAGAAGAATTTTAATGACAGAAATACGGCCAACAATTCCAGGAAGTTGATGTGTAATCTTGCTTCCTGTTCATTCCAAAGGCAGCGGGCATTCTGATTCCTACAGATTGCCCCCATCCTGTTTTTGAGGCATCCGTTGTGACGACCACACGAGATGACACCCTTCCCAGTGAGACCCCATCCGTGAAAACGGACACGTTTCTCCAAGGTTCCAGAGCCTCCAGGCACTCTGAATTTATCCTAACCATCCCCCTTTGTTTAGGTAGGTTAGGCTGTATCCGTTGGTTCAGCCATAGCTGAATGGGCCGCATTTTCAGTAATGCGTGTGGCACACATGGAATGGCCGCTGCCAAGAGGCCTAGAAGGCGTTGGCAGGTTTTTACAGAGACCTGATGGTCTAATTTAAATTTGCTCAGGCAAGAGCGAATGGAGGAAACCCGTTCCTTTGAGAGCCATGCTCTGTACTGGATGGAGTCGATCTGTACTCCCAGAAATACGGTAACCCGTGATGGAGTTAAATTGCTCTTTTGCAGGTTTATAACAAACCCAAGAGACTCTAGGTGAGAAATCACCTTATAAGAGTGTGACTGGGCCTGCTTTCTGCTTTCAGCCAGAATCAGCAGGTCATCCAGGTAGTTCATGACCCTGAGTCCTTGATTCCTGAGAGGGGTCAGAGCTGCGTCCAGACACTTTGTAAATGTGCGTGGAGAAGTCTTTAAACCAAAGGGTAAAGCTTTGAATTCATAAGCGATTCCCTCAAAAGCAAAACGGAGGAATTTTCTGTGTTTCCTCCAAACGCCTATATGGAAATAGGCATCTTTTAAGTCTACTGTACATGCGTAGTCTCCAGGTCTCACCGCCTAGAGAACTTGTCGCAGTGTAAGCATCTTGAACTTAAATGTTTTAATCCTTTTGTTGAGAGTCCTGAGATCCAGAATTGGTCTCAGAGAATGATCCTTTTTGGGCACCAGGAAGTACTTGCTGTAGTGGCCGGAGAGCAGCTTGTGTCCAGAGACCAAACTAATCACTCCTTTTTACAGCATGGTCGAAACTTCCTCCCTTAGCACGTGTGCGCGTGCAGGGTTGATCTTAGATTGCAGCACCCCTGTGAAGCGGGGCAGTCTCTTAGAGAATTGCAATTTGAGTCCATGACGAATTGTTGTCATGACCCAATCATTTGGTAGGCACGCCTTCCAGGCCTGCACATGCGTGCTGAGTCTGGATGGCATGTTGTGTTGCAGCCCGTCACGTTTGAGAGCCAGAGGGGTGACCTTTGACCCCTCTGGCCCTCCCCCGGACAGGCCGGTCGGCCCGACAGGAGATACCGCAAGATCTAGCTCACGTGTCTCGCTGCGGTTCATAGTTAGACCACATGGTTGGTTTATAAAAATGGGACTCGAGTCAAGAACCAGGGCAGTCTGTGCTTTGGTACTTTTATTTTTATACATGTTTGAAACTGTGTTTATTTCGTTTACACATGCAATGGTCGAGTCGCGTTTGGTGCGCACACATATGCCGCTCGCTCCTCGTAGTCTTTTACGAGGGGAGACTGGGCCCAATAGATCAGGTACCCGTACCACGTGGGCGGATAAACCTGTGAGATTGTCGGTTCGTCCTGCTTCATCAGGCCCGAGCCTGCTTTCCGCCTGGGGAGACTGGCGAGATCCTCGGCTGTCCCTGGAAGGTTCCACCGCCACCTGCAGGTCTCTTCCGTGGGGGGCCATTTGTGTTCTCCTTACCAGGGGCAAAGTTCTTTCTTGGCAACCCCTTGCGGAGGGCTTCCGCCTGTTTGCGTCTCTGTTCCAGTTTGGTCTGGACGCATTCCAGAGCTCCCCCAAAAAGCCCCGTCGAGTCGATCGGGTGCTGGAGGAAAGTTGACCTCTGGTTTTCCGGGAGGTCCGATAAGGTCAGCCAAAGATGGCGCTGGGCGACAACTATTTCCGCCATCGCCTTGCCTTGGGAGATGGCTATTGTCCCCATCAAGCGGAGCATGAGGTCCGAGGCACGGCGAGCCTCCCCCACGGCTTCCGTTGCGACCTGTTCATCTTTTGCTACCTGGACGTGCTGCAACTTTTCCGCCAGGTACGCTTGCACCAAGGTTGATACGTTCATTGCGCGAGCCGCGAGGCCCTGAGCCTTGTAGCACTTTCCGAGTTGTTTCTCTGAAGCGCGGCAGGCCTTGCTGGGTAGCGTAGGTTTCATCCCCGATACGGCGGGGGCTAGGTGAGCCACCAGAGTCTCCTCAATGGGGGGTGTGCTGTCGAGGCCTACTGCTTCCATTCCCGCCACATCGAGGAGCCGGGACAATGGGAGCATGATAGAAGCTCCGGGATCCACCCAGGAGCGTTTCAGCTCCGTGAGGAAGTCCGGAAAGATGGGCATCTTTTGCGACGTTGTTGGTTGCTTCGCGTGGAAGTAGCTTCCCGCTAGCCTCGTAGCTTGCTGGCGAGGCATCGGGTCCGGCCACGTGATCTGCAGAGCATCCGCTACCCTACGACACAAGTCGAACAGGGCCGGTACCGACAGGTCCGGTTCCGGGAGAATGTGCGCCAGGTTCTAGGAGGAACTCACGATTTCTCCCTTGTCACCAAATTCGGCGTCTAGGTCGGACACTTCAGGCTTCGAGTCCTCCGCGGCACCCGAGGAGTCCGACATTTCGTCCTCTCCGACTCTTCCGCTGCATTCCAGGTCCACGCTATCGGGTTCCGGAGCAGGAGGAAGCCGACGTGCGACCTTGAGCGCCGTGCTTCTAGCCATGGATTTGGCCAGCATGACAGTCCGTCGTCTCCTCACTGCAGCCGTCATTCGACGGCAGTGAGGGCAAGAGTCTGGGAATTCCAGCGCCTTCCTTGCATGCAGAATCCCCAGGCAGACAGGACAGGCCTCGTGGGTGTCCGTCGCCGAAATGGAGTGGCCACAACCGCTGGGGCAAGGGCGCGAGCGAGGACTCATCGTCCTGGTCTTTCTCCTCCTTGTCTTCCGTCTTCCCTTCTCGGGAGCCATGTCCTACGAGAAGCGTCGAGTTGATTTGAAGATTATTTTCTTCGCAGTTGTCTTCTCCGTCGTCTTATCTTTCGCTCAAAAGCCTGCTAAGGTTAGCAGGAGTTTGTGACGCAGTTAGCGCAGTCGAGCGAAAACCTGCGGAAAAGAAGAAAACTTTGAGGGTGAGTAGAAAAATGCCGGACTAGCTTTCGCCAGCCCAGCAGTGCGCAGGAAAATTTTTCTGTACGCTCAGTGTAGGGAGCGAGCTCACCTCAGTCGAGCGATGCGACAACAGAGAAGTCCCGCGAAGTTCAGGTGTTTAAGCGAGGTGAAGGGCAAAAAAGAGGAAGATGGAGGGGCGCTCACAGCCTAAATACCCGGAGGGCGGGGCCTCTGGCGCGGCGGTGATGCCCCTGCCGTAAAGGCGTGAGTGTATTCCTTCAGGTAATCGCGCGGGGGCGCAATTCCCATAGCAAGTATGTTGCACCGAGAGACCAACTGAAAGGGAACTGTAAATACTCTGTTATTCTGAACACCGCTCACACAAATGTGCTATTTTATGTTAAATAAATGTAGGTCTAGCTACATTAGAGGCCCATAAATTTAGCCCTAAACCTCATTTAGCTCACTCTTTCTACACAAGCAATCAAAATGTCTGATTTATTGATCTTGAAGGCATCTTTCACAGTGGGTCTTCTAGCACTAAAACCTTTTCACAAATAATCACAAGTTAAAACAAAGACTGTTGTCATCATGGATCGCACGCTTTGGTATATTTAAATTGCCATTCATCCCTATCAATAATCAACATTTTATTTGTTGAGAATTTTATTGTACATTCATGTGCCAGATGTTGTAGCCAATATCAAATTTTCCTGCAAAGCATGATGAACATCCTCAATAACTAAAGACTTTTAATCATAAATAATGTGTTTAAAATGAGTGACAATATTCTCTCTGGCAGGCATCTTCCTAAATGGATCTAAACATGCACTCTCCTCCAAACAGCTAATGGCTAAGCTAGGCAGCTAGCTGTTTTAGCTACATATTAGTTAGCTTTTTATACATTTGTGACACATCAAGGCCGTGTTTTTTTCTCTCATCAGAGAGAAAAAGACACATTTACTGTAAAATGTGTGGCTTGTGTGAAATTGGTTCAATAATAATCTGTTCTCTAACCCTCTTCTGGATGACTGTGTATACATAATCACGTTGTACCTGGTGCAATGTTAATAAAAGCTCTTGTATCTTGTATCTTGTATAATTCTTTCAACGACAAAAGAGCAACAAACAATCAACCTGTGGTCTTCACTTCCCAGCAAGGACCTGCTGCTGGTCTTTAAAGAGATGTGTGAGCAACCATAACCACATAACACAGATAGAGGAAATGGCTTTTCAGGGGGCTAACTCTGTTTTCAAATGTCTTTGGTTGTGGCTTTTCTCAAAACCGGACCGGGCAGGCTGTCCCTCTACCTCCCTCTGTGTGTAATGTATGCTAAAGCTGTAGACAAAAGGATGCTTAGTGGCAACAA
>JBBPBX010069155.1:0-18936 GCA_038048925.1 Garcialebias charrua
CTCGCCATAGACTTCAAAATTTATAGGGACGACTACCAAAACTTGCGTCGTTCGTCTAAAAGGACAACAGACATTTAGACCATACTATATTTTCTTTTCTATTTTAGTTTAACTTTAAGCTAAGTTATGAATGGAGGAATAGTTTGGAAGAAGAGGCCTTCGTTACAGAAGCCCTCCTGAACCTTCGATAGGTATAGATCCCTATCCACAGTATTCCTACGTCCCATGATGCTTTGCGCGAAATGTGCACACGACTTCCGGTTGACCGGAAACACCGTTTGTTTACATGCGAGTAATACAGTTGAAGACAGTCCAAACTTTGTTGTTTTCGTTCATTAAAAATGTGGGAACACCACTCGTTTTGTTAAAAGAGGAGGGACAAATAAAAAGAAATTACAGATGTGACCTGATCGCGCAGACATAATTTAAAACGACATAAATAGCGAACGCGTTTGCTCCGGCCTCTCGGCTAAGGTTTGTTAGCAGCTATCCCGGCTAAAAATACCGGGAGCATCTGAGATCTATCGTTTTAAGACAGTAAATCTTCCAAAACGCTCATTAATATCCCTCCCCGAATAAAAAGAAATAACATATGTGACCTGATCGCGCTGACATAATTTAAAAATACATACATAGCGAACGCGTTTGCTCCGGCCTCTCGGCTAAGGTTTGTTAGTAGCTATCTCGGCTAAAAGTACCGGTCGCGCCTGACATATATCGTTTTAAGACAGTAAATCATCCAAAACTCTCATTAATAAACCCTCCCTGAATAAAAAGAAATTACAGATGTTACCTGATCGCACAGACACAGCCATAGAGAAGGATGCAGGAACACTCTTTCTTTGTTTTGGGTCCGTGTTGAAAACACTGTTGTTTTAGCCAAAGATTTAGCTTGGTCCGGTTGTTGGTGCAGCCGCGAACAGCACAGCAGGTACCTGAACCCCGGTAGGACATTTCAGTAAACGTTCCGTTTAAACAAAAGCTGTGTTTGCTCCGATAAAATGAATGAAAATAACTTTCAAAAACACCCGCGATCCATACTCCGCCTATGGAATAAGGCACTTCCGGTGTCGGACAGGAAGTTCAATGCACATTCGCAAATACAGTGACACCCTCAGGAATACTGTAGATATATGATTTTTACAGCATTGATCCACCCCTTAATTGGTAATTGCAGCTGATCTAATCCATGATAGCTTACATACCAGGTGCATATAGGTAAGGCTTAATGTAAAATCCCAATAATAAGCCCACCTAAAACCACATAAATGCATGACACATAGAACCAGAGTGGCACGGACTGGAAGCCAACCAGCCTACAACCTTCGATGTGGGGACCTGCTACTTCAACGTTGGTCTTCAACCTTCATCCAAGGGTCGCCTCCTCTGCGTCAATCGAGGGATCCCCTCTACATGCTGATAAAAACAATTGTTGCTGATGAAATCAACAACTCTAATCGATATGGAATTACCGTTGTGGAATTACCGCTGTGGATTATAAGACTTTGTTTTCCAAAGGATTAAAAGCTTTCCGCTAAGGGATTACCTACGAACAGTATGGAATTTCCAAAAACTTTATGGGATTATAATTTTTGATTTTTTTCCACTTGCTGGATTACATCAAGATCAGAGACATTCGGTGGTATCCTTTCGTGTTGGACCTCATCCCCGTGGACAGGCAATGAGTTCCAAAAGGGGGGACTGTAGTGATACAACCTTGAGTTTTGAAACACTTCTCTGATCGCTCTCAGTAATGAACTTTTTGGGAATTATTCCTGAAGGGACAATAATACTTTTATTACTTTTACTTTGAATCAAACATTACAAATTAAGTCATCCAGAGACTTCTTTTAATTTGTGTTAATTCAAAGTTCATCAATGAATAATTTGTGTTATTTGTATAAGCATTAGTGCATTTAATGTTTGATAGTCAAGGACTATTTAATTCAAACTGGACATTTCCTCAAAATGTGGTACATGAAGGATTTCTCCTCTCGAACTTGCATGTGAAGATAAAAGGAACACTTTATCTTTTTTAGTTGGAGCTCAGGACAATCTCCTCAGAAGAGACTTTTGTTTTTGTCCTAATTAATAATCAGATGAATAATATCTGTTTTTGCTATTATCATTAACATAGGTCCCATGTGTGATGCTTAATGACGTTGTTTTAATCAAACCAACAGTATTTTGCTTAAAGTGTTAAGGCAAAGGAATCAGCTTTATGATAAAATGCTGACATCTGAAACTAATACTGTGTGGTGGACCACTAGGGGGCTCTACTCACACCCAGTGGACCCAAGGTGTTAAGGATGCTTTTATTGTGAAAGGTCCAGAGGACCGGATGTTATGTTGGTATATAAGGCGGTGTTGGGTGGTTTTCCCGCGAGTAAAAAGTAGGAGTGAATAAAGTGAAGACCTGCATCCCGTCTCCCGTGTCGTCTCTTCACCACCTCCTACAATTGGTGACCCACGTGAGCTGAATATGTCGACGTAGGAAGCTAGTGCTGGACGATAATTCAATAACGATAAATATCGCGATATACTTTTATTCAATAACGATGATATGAAGTTTAAGCATATTTTCGATATTTCGATAGGATTTTACAACGTTTTTCTGTTTCTGTTCGGGTTGGAGCGGCTGCTTCAACAACCCGCCCGGACAGAAAAAGCTGTGACACAAAACGTGCGTGGTGACGTCGTTGTTACGCAGCGCTCAGTCCAGCAGCAGGCGTTAGCGGTAGCAGGCTAAAAGCTAAGCTAGTCTCCAAAGCGCGTTAAGTTTTCGCTTCAAAACGAGTCAAACGAGTGCTCATGACCGTCAGAATGTGACTGAACAAAGTTTCACAAGCGAAGAGAAAGAGACGACATCACTGATGAGAGGAAAGACTAATTCGTCGGTGTGGACGTAGTTCGGTTTTGTTAAACTGCAGGTCTCATCTGCAGCGAGTCCTCGGTTTGTTTATTTTTCAAAACGTGACAAAGTCGTTCTAACTAGCGGTGGAAACATCTAACTTGTTTAATCTGAAGAGTTTCCACTCGATAGAATATGATGAGAGCCAGAAGATGAAGAACAATAAAGTTTGAGCCAACGTTTCCCTGAAACTACAACGTAAACAAACAGCCCCAGCAGCGCTGCATGTTTTTTTATTCAAAATAAAACAAATTCATCAGAAAAAGAAAAAACACTGAATGAAAATGTGCAGAAAGACGAAAATAGTGTTTTAATATCTGCCCCTTGTTTAAAAAATACAAAATAACTACAAACAAACAACAACCTTCACTTCACCTGCACCACACCTTCCCAACAACTTTGATTTAATCATATTTTAAAACATATAAATAGTTTTAGAAATGTTTATGGTGATATCAAGTCAACACAATCCTGTTTCCTGATTTACAACTCAGCTCCTTCAAACTAGTCCTAAATGGAGGTTTTACAAACATTTACATTCCCTTCAGGGTTTAATAACTTTAAACAAATTTTAATTGAATATTTGGGGGGTAATTTTTTTTTCAGTTTTATACATGACTTGTAAAATACTATGTTCAACCAAATCATAAAATTTTAATAATTTAAACTGATGAAATATTTGTTGGGTGACCATAGCACTTCCTACTAATAATTCTTGTAGCTCTTTAAAAACAAAACAAAAAAAAACAGGGTTTGTAATAGTTTTACATGCTTTTCCCCAAACTTCAATACAACAGATTAAATATGGAACAATCATTACATTATTCAATATATTCAAAACTTTGTCATTCAAAAACTATTTTACTTTATACAGTAATGCAATTGATTTTGTTATTTTTATTCTTAAGTAATTTCCATGAGATTTCTATGTCAGCTTCTTATAAATAACACCCAAAAGTTTTATTTAATTAACTATGAATTTCAATGCTGTAAATTTTAAAGATGTTTAAAGTTAAAACTATTAATATTGACACAGTTGAGAATTTTATGGCAAGAAAGTTCATGCTCAATAATCCACGTACCAAATCCAATAATTCTCAGTCGGGTCATCTGGACAGTTTCTTTTTATAGAAATTGGATGGAGGATGGAGGGTGAAACGTTTCTATAAAAAAGAAAGTGTCCAGATGACCCGACTGAGAATTATTGGGTTGAGAAGTTTATGTTTATTTGATGGTGATTTCCATCTTTTTGGAGGCTAAATACAAATACAAGGAGAACATTAATTTATTTGTATAGTTTATAGTTTTTTTTAGGCTTTTATATTGTTTATATCGATATCGAATTATATCGATATCGACCGAAATTAAGAACTATATCGTGATAAAAATTTTGGCCATATCGTCCAGCCCTACAGGAAGCTACAGCCAGCTCCCTTCAGCTGTCCCCTGTGGTGGAACCCCCACAGGCGGCTTCGCTCGCTTTTGCGGTGTCCGCCAGGATGCCGGACTTCTGGCTGAACGCCGCTCCGGCGTGGTTTGCTCACGTCGAATCGCAGTTCGTCCTTCGCGGGATTTCTTCAGACGACACCAAATACCACCATGTGGTCGCGGCGCTGGACCCACGGTCAGCCCAGCGGGTAATGAGCCTGCTCGAGGACCCTCCTGCACAAGGGAAATACGCCGCACTCAAGGAGCTCCTTCTGCAGCGTTATACGCTTTCAGACGCGGAGCGCGCGGAGAAACTGTTTTCCTTCCCCGGTTTGGGCGATGGCACAGCTCTGGAGCTAGTGGAAGGCATGTTAGCCTTGCGGGGCTCAGGCGACTGCGAGTTCCTTTTCCGCCACCTTCTCCTCCGCAAGTTTCCAGCACCAGTGCGTAATGTCCTGGCAAACTCCCCGCTTCTGCAGCAGAAGAATTACCGCGCGCTGGCCGGAGAAGCTGACCGCATTCTTCTAACGACAAGGACCTTCGAAGTCCAGATGGCGGCCCACGGATCTCCAGCAGCGCCCGAGTTTCAAGCAACGCCCTCAGCGCCGGACGAGCCATCGGTGGTAGCAGGGGTCGCTACCCGCAGGCGGACAGGAGCCACCTTTTGTTTCTTCCACCAACGTTTTGGCGCCAAAGCACGAAGGTGCGTCCCGCCGTGCAGCTACAAGCCTCAGGGAAACGACAACGCCAACGCACGCTAGCAGCCGCGGCCGTTGGCGACAAGGAAAGGCTGCTTTTCATCGAAGACTCGAGGTCGGGGAGGCGGTTCCTGGTGGACTCTGGTTCGCAGAAGAGCCTTGTTCCCCCGTCTGGCTCCGACACGTTGGCTGAAGGCTGCGGGCCGCAGCTAACCGCGGCTAACGGCTCACCCATCAGGACGTTTGGTGAAAGGTTGGTGACTGTTCGTTTCCATGAACGAGACTTCCAGTGGAACTTTGTGGTAGCTGCTAGCTCAGTCCCTATTTTAGGGGCTGATTTTCTTTGTGCTCACGGGCTCCTGGTTGATATGGCTAACAGGCGTTTAATAGACGCTGTGTCGTTCTCGTCACTGCCTTGTGAGACGCGAGGAGCTGGGCCTTTAATGCACGCTAACTTTTTAGCTTCGGGTAATGTGTTTCAGCGTTTATTGTCTGAGTTTCCCTCGCTGACTGTTCCTAACTTTGCCAACACAAACACAAAGCATGGGGTTGAACATTATATTCCCACAACAGGCCCCCCGGTGTTCGCACGTGCACGCCGCCTCGATGCTACTAAGCTAGCAATAGCACAGGAAGAGTTTGCTAACATGGAGCATTTAGGCATCGTGCAGCGCTCAAACAGCCCGTGGGCCTCCCCCCTGCACATGGTGCCCAAAGCAGACGGCAAATGGCGACCATGTGGGGATTTCCGCCGCCTTAATAACATCACGGAGAACGATCGTTACCCCATCCCCCACATCCAGGATTTTTCAGTGCACCTGGCTGGGACCTCCATTTTTTCTAAAGTAGATTTAGTACGCGGGTACCACCAGGTTCCTGTGCATGTGGAGGATGTCCCTAAGACCGCTGTGATCACGCCTTTCGGCCTGTTTGAGTTTTTGCGCATGCCTTTTGGTCTTAAAGGTGCAGCACAAACATTTCAGCGGTTGATGGATTCAGTCCTAAGGGGTCTGTCATTCGTATTTGTGTATCTGGACGACATCCTGGTGGCTAGCAGCTCAGCTGACCAGCACATGTCCCACCTCCGTGAGGTTTTTCAGCGCCTAGCAGCACATGGCCTGATTGTAAATACAGCAAAATGCCAGTTTGGGCTGCCAGTCATTGATTTTTTGGGCCACCGCATTTCTGCCAGTGGTGCTGTCCCGTTACCAAACAAAGTGCAGGCGGTGTCAGATTTTCCACAACCCCAGTCTGTTAAAGCGCTACAAGAATTTTTGGGAATGGTTAATTTCTATAACCGGTTCCTCCCCAGGGCAGCACAACTGCTGCGCCCGCTCTATGGAGCGCTGAAAAAGAAAAAGCCCAACGACAGTGTTGACTGGACACCAGAACGCCTACAGGCATTTGGTGATGCTAAAGCTGCACTGGCCACTGCTGCCCTTCTGGCCCACCCATCCCCGGCGGCACAAATAGCTTTGACAACAGACGCTTCTGATGTTGCGGTGGGGGCTGTGTTAGAACAGCAGGTGTCAGGAGTTTGGCAGCCGCTTGCATTTTACAGCCGTACGCTGCGGGACAATGAGCTTAAATACAGTGTTTTCGACAGGGAGTTGCTGGCGCTTTACCTAGCTACACGCCATTTCAGGTTTTTCCTGGAAGGCCGCCAGTTCACTGCATACGTTGACCACAAACCCTTGGTGTTTGCTATGTCGAAAATTTCTGACCCCTGGTCTGCCCGCCAGCAACGCCACCTCGCAGCGGTGTCTGAATTTACTACAGACATTCAGCATGTGGCTGGAAAGTCCAACGTGGTGGCCGACTGTCTCTCCCGGGTGCTGATCTCCCCCGTGTACGTGGGCATCGATTTTTCTGCCATGGCTGCGGACCAACGTAGCGACGCAGAAATACTCGAGCTCCAGTCCGGGCCCACGGGCCTCGAGTTGGAGGAACGGCAGGTGGATGACGGAGGTCCTCTCCTGCTCTGTGACGTTTCTACTGGCAGGCCCCGCCCCCTGGTTCCAGTTTCATGGCAACGCCGCGTTTTTGACTCCTTGCATTCCCTTTCTCACCCAGGTGTTAGAGCATCGGTGAAACTGGTCAGCTCAAAGTTTGTTTGGCCCGGTCTGCGTAAAGCGGTTAAGGAGTGGGCAGCAGCGTGTGTCCCATGTCAGCGTGCTAAGGTTGACAGGCACACCAAAGCACCTTTGGAACCTTTCCCTATCCCTAGTCGGCGGTTTGACCATGTGCACGTGGACCTGGTGGGCCCTCTGCCTCCATCACAAGGTTTTACTCATCTGCTGACTATGATAGATCGGACCACCAGGTGGCCTGAGGTGGTTCCTCTGACATCCACAACGGCTGCAGTGGTGGCCCGGGCATTTTTGTCTACCTGGGTTGCACGTTTTGGCCCCCCTTCAGACATTACATCAGACAGGGGCCCGCAGTTTGTTTCTGAGCTTTGGTCTACCATGGCCAAGGGCCTGGGGACGAACGTTCACAGGACCACAGCTTACAACCCTCAAGCTAATGGTTTGTGTGAACGGTTTCACAGGTCATTGAAAGCTGCACTGCGCGCTGCATTGACCGGTGACAACTGGATTGACCGTCTTCCCTGGGTTTTGTTGGGTTTACGTACCGCATCCAAAGAGGACCTGAACTCTTCCCCGGCTGAACTGGTTTTCGGTCAGCCTGTGCGCGTCCCCGGTGAGTTTTTACCTGAGGTACCCTCACCACAGTTCGCTCCGCCGTTGCAACATTTTTCGTCTCAGGAGGACTCCGTTCGTGTCCCTGGCCCGGTACACCATTGTTTACCTCAGTCATTTGTCCCTAAGAGTCTGGAGTCCTCTAAATTTGTTTTTGTCAAACACAATGCACACAGGACACCACTACAGCCTGTGTATGATGGACCGTTTCGGGTTCTTCAGCCAGGTCCAAAACATTTCCTTTTAGATTTAGGGGGTCGTACTGAGACTGTCTGTATTGATAGGCTTAAACCAGCTCATGTTATGTCAGATGATCAGGTTGTTACGGCCCAGGCTCCTCGCAGGGGCAGACCTCCATCCACGTTGCTAACGGATGGCTGCCCTCCTTCCAGAGACTCTCAACAACCAT
Source organism: Garcialebias charrua (assembly GCA_038048925.1). Lineage (NCBI taxonomy): Eukaryota > Metazoa > Chordata > Actinopteri > Cyprinodontiformes > Rivulidae > Garcialebias > Garcialebias charrua. The sequence continues at coordinate 8,149 of JBBPBX010069155.1, forward strand.
TGGAGCCCGAATCTTCTGCAGCCCCTCCTCGTCACCCCCCGCTTCATCGAACTGGTTCTGCGGGGCCCAGGTTCAGCCGTTCTGGGCGTTTAATCAAACCTAAAATGCGGGACTAGTGACGGACCTTACTGGGTGTTCTGGGGGGGCGTGTGTGGTGGACCACTAGGGGGCTCTACTCACACCCAGTGGACCCAAGGTGTTAAGGATGCTTTTATTGTGAAAGGTCCAGAGGACCGGATGTTATGTTGGTATATAAGGCGGTGTTGGGTGGTTTTCCCGCGAGTAAAAAGTAGGAGTGAATAAAGTGAAGACCTGCATCCCGTCTCCCGTGTCGTCTCTTCACCACCTCCTACAACTTTATCTTTCTGACAAACTAATCTTTTGACCCCCTTTCAACGTGTTGATGTCATTCTCACATCAACTTCTGATGCCATCCGGCCAATCAGAAAATAACACGTTTTCTGGGTCACGTCTCAGTTAAAACCTTCACATCCAACTTCTCTTCAGTAGTTGCTGGAAGAAAGTCGACATGAATTGACTTTCTCTTTGAAGCTGAGAACTTGGACCAAGCGTCAACGGTCCAGTTCAACAGCCGAGTTAATAGCAAGACTGCTGTAAACTCACTTGAACTCTATGTTCTATCTGAGTGAGGTTCCTTCAAGGAATCCTTATTCTGAAAATCAACCAGACTGCCGTTACTTCAGTGGGTCAAAGGCGGACGTGAGAAGCTACAATCTAAACAGACTGACCTCTCCGGACTAGAGGTGTCGTTTCTTCGCCCGAGCCCGACCCTACCCGAGCCCTACCCGACTTCGGGTAGGGCTCGGGCCATATTTTTGCGTTTGATTGGCGGGCCGGGTCGGGCTCGGGCTTTGATGTGGTTTTTTTTAATCATACAGCACAAACAAAACTAAATAAAAATGCACACAATATAAAATTGTTTTAATCTGCTTGTAAAGAATATAAGGCAGTAAGTTTACTGATGAGGAAATAATTAATAGAGTGAATTTAGATGGTGAAAACCGCAGCGCACTGAGCGCAGCCACTAAATTGCGCAACTCAGCCAGAGAGCAGGCGCGCAGCGCGCGCCTGGACAGCGTCTCCCCCGACATGCTGGACTTTTTAGTGACATTTCTCGAACCATTTTACCGTGCACAGAGAGAACTGGAGGGTGACAAATATCCCACCATCAACCTGGTTTGTCTCTGGAATGAGAAACTGAAGCAACACTGCCTGCCAGTCCTCACACACAGACTCTCCGCAGCAGGAGTTTCTGCGCCGCACATGCAGAAGTGCTGGAGCGCAAAATTATTATCCACGACTTGCACAGAGTTGCATTATTTCTGTGGCCTAACTTTAACAAGCTCAAAATGATGTCACCAGCTGACGTGCGTCAGGTGCACGCTCACGTCCGCACACTGCTCTCATCTGCGGCGGAACAAGTAGCCGCATTCCTGACATTCCTGAAGCTTCAAAAGTCACCGCGAGCAGCGCGCTCACACCTCCTCCATCAAAACACAGAAGAACAACATCAAGTTCTTTTGCTGAGTGGGAGAACGCAGTAAAAGCTTAAACGTAGTGTTTTTTTTTTTTTGTTGTTGTTTTTTTTTTTTTAATCGGGTAGGGTCGGGTCGGGCGGTGATTTCTAGGAAATCAGCGGGCTCCCTCGGGCTTGGGTAATTAAACTAAGGGCTCGGGTAGGGTAGGGCCGTGGATTTCCGGCCCGATGACAGCTCTACCGTGGCTCAACGAGGCTAGCCTGTATAAATAAAGGTTGAATGAAAAAATTATTATTATTATTAAAAGAATATTATAGTCCACCAAATCATAAAACATCAATAGTTTCAATTGATGAAACAATATACTTTAAGGATGACTGTAAGACTTGTAATAATCCTTATAGCTCTTTTCTGTAGAATAAAGATAGGTTTAGTAATGGTTTTACATGCTTTTCCCCATATATCAACACAGTAGATTAGATGTGGGACTATGATGGTATTATACAATAGATACAAGGCTTTGTTATTCAAAAAATCCTTAACTTTGTAGAGCACTGCAATGGCTCTGGACATTTTAGTTTTTACAGAAGTAATGTGCTGTTTCCATGACAGTTTTTCATCAATAATCACACCTAGAAACTTTATCTCACTCACTCTACATATCTCAACATCATCAATTTTGAAGGGGACATCCTCAGTGATCTTTTTTTTACTAAATATCATGTAATTAGTTTTATCAAGGTTCAATGATAACTTATTTAATTTGAACCAAGTTTGTATTTTTACAAACTCCTTCATCAACCCAATCATCTGTTTCAAGTCTTTACCTAAACAAAAAAAAGTAGTATCATCAGTGAAGAGAACACTTTTAAGGCTATCAGATACCTCCACTAGATCGTTAATATATAAGATAAATAATTTTGGTCCAAGCACAGAACCTTGTGGTACTCCACAAAGAACACTTTTGGGGCTTGATCTTACATAATCAATTTGTACAAATTGTTTTCTATTTTTCAAATAATTTCTTATCCATTGCAAAGCTAGTCCTCTAATTCCATATTGTTCCAATTTATCATATAGAATGGTGTGGTCAATTGTGTCAAATGCTTTTTTTAAATCGACAAACATACTTATACAATGTTGCTTTTGATCTACAACTGTTGAAACTTGTTCCATAAACTCCATAAGTGCCATGGATGTTTAATATTTCGATCTGAAACCATACTGATTATTACTTAATATATTATGTTTCTCAAGATTCTATATTAATATATTATGTTTCTCAAGGTGTAATCTGGTCACAAACAATTTTTCCAGAATTTTTGAAAACTGTGGCAACAGAGAGATGGGTCTATAATTAGTAGGCATGTAACGGTTGTAGTGGGTATACCGAACCGTTTCGGTACACCACGTTCGGTTCGGTCCACCTGCGTACCGTTTCGGTTATTTTTTCACTCATTAAACGTTCTTAACAGGGGAATATATGCACCGCGGAACAAAATTTCCTGGGCGCGTTTCAGCACGGAGCTATTATCGCGCAGCACGCGCAGCATTTAGCCGTTAGCATCTTGTGCGGTCTGTTTGTGAACGTTATAGCTTTCTTGTTAAAAGACGAGCGCACACGCAGCTTGTGTGGACTTTGTTTCATGAAGACTCTGCAGTAGCTGCGTGACGCAGCTCTCTGCAGCAGCAACACGTCTAACGTGAACGCGCTGGAAACTATGTCATCCGAACGTGAACGAAGAGCTGCATTAAAACTACTTCATCAGGTAATCAGAGCGGTCCAGAGCAATAACACAAGCTGTAGGAGTTTTTAAATCTCTGAATCTCTGAACGTTGTTATATGCGCAGGCTTTAAAGTTGCTGAGCGTCGCTATGAGACATTCATCACGTCAACACTTCAAAAAGTTCAGCTCTTTATGAAAAAACTAACTGATGTTGTCAACAATTAAAGCCCTGCCATGATGATGAAGAGTGAGAGATTCAACGGTTCAAGAGGTATTGTTCTTTTATTATTATTATTATCTAAATAATCTTTTTTTTTAAATCATAATCTTATTAACTTGTTTTTTTTTAACCTCTTGTTTTTTATTTCCAGTCTGTGACAGAGGTAGCTGCTCTCTTATCCACTTCAGGGAAATCCACCTGCAGCTAAGAAGTGTGTGATGACTGAACTGAACTCTGAACTGTTCCAGGACTGTCCCACCAAGAAGAAGTTGTGAGTACAGTAATGAGGACAAATACAACCACACTGCTGCTACTGGACAAAAACTTGATTAGTTAGACTGTAAACAGTCTGTTGCTGCTTATTGTTCTGGTTCTGACTGTTATTGTATTTATTAAGATTTGTATTATTGTTCATATAGTTTATTTATTGTAGAGTGCTGTTTATTTAAAATATCATCCAAATGGGTCACTTTTATTTATTACTACAATACAATACAAACATATTTTTGGCATATTTTCAAAATAAACATTTTGTAAGTCTTTATTTTGTCCCAAAAAAAAAAAAATTGTACCGAAAATAAACCGAACCAAGCCCTCCTTGTAGTTGAACCGAACCGAAATGTGATTTTAGCGTACCGTTACACCCCTAATAATTATTAAATACACACTTGTCAGTTCTCCAAATCTGAGGCCATGGTCTTGAGCCGGAAAAGGGTAGCATGCCCTCTCCGGGTCGGGGAGGAGGTCCTGCCCCAAGTGGAGGAGTTTAAGTATCTCGGGGTCTTGTTCACGAATGAGGGAAAACTGGAGCGTGAGATCGATAGGCGGATAGGTGCAGCATCCGCAGTGAAGCGGGCGCTGTACCGGTCTGTCGTGGTGAAGAGAGAGCTGAGTCGAAAGGCAAAGCTCTCAATTTACCGATCGATCTACGTTCCCACCCTCATCTATGGTCATGAGCTTTGGGTTGTGACCGAAAGAACGAGATCTCGGATACAAGCGGCTGAAATGAGTTTTCTCCGCAGGGTGTCTGGACTCTCCCTTAGAGATAGGGTGAGAAGCTCAGTCATCCGGGAGGGACTCGGAGTAGAGCCGCTGCTTCTCCACATCGAGAGGAGCCAGTTGAGGTGGCTCGGGCATCTGGTTAGGATGCCTCCTGGACGCCTCCCTGGTGAGGTGTTCCGGGCATGTCCCACCGGGAGGAGACCCAGAGGAAGACCCAGGACACGCTGGAGGGACTATGTCTCTCGGCTGGCCTGGGAACGCCTTGGGATTCCCCCAGAGGAGCTGCTCCAAGTGGCTGGGGAGAGGGAAGTCTGGGCCTCCCTACTTAGGCTGCTACCCCCGCGACCCGACCCCGGATAAGCGGACGAAAATGGATGGATGGATGGATGGACACTTGTCACCATTTTTAAAAAGAGGAACTACCTTAGCCACCTTCATTCTATCTGGGAATATACCTGTAGAAAATGATAAATTACATATGTAATATAATACATATGTATTATTATTATTAATCATAATGGTTCTATAACATGAGTTATTATTTCTTTCACCACCATCATATCAATGTCATCAAAATCTTTAGACCTTTTATCAGTACATTTTTTTAACAACATTCAGTATTTCCTCTCTGGAAGTTCCATTAAGGAACATACTGTTCACATTACTCTTGATTAAATAGCTCACATTTTTATCAATTTTAGGTATTGTAGCTGCAAGTCTCGGTCCAACATTTGCAAAATAATCATTAAATCCATTCACAACTTCATTTTCATCATGGATTTCATCTTCATTAATCAACATTTTTTATGAAAGACCCGTTCTGACTTTGTGTTTTTTCAAAACACTATTTATTACTCGCCATGTCACCCTAGTGTCACCATTACTTTTATGTAATAACTGACTATAATATTCTCTCTTGTTTTTTTATGATCCCAACTAATTTGTTTTTGTACTTTTTATATTTATATTCAGCCTCTTGTGTTCTGGATTTCAAAAAAGATGAGTATAGATAGTTCTTCTTTTTACGTGCATTTATCAATCCTTTCGTCATCCAAGGTTGATCAACAGTTCTTTTTTTATCGTATATTTTTGCACACAATTTTTTTCATACAGAGTTGCTAGAATATTCATAAACTTATCATATGATTTGTTCACATCATCCACATACACAACTTCCCAGTTGTGTATGTGGATGGCAAACTTCCCAGGCAATCCAAGGCTTTCTTTGATGTGTTTATTATTTTATTATTTCTTTTAATTGTTTTTGGTAAAATTTCATCATTTTTTGTAAATTGTGTAAATTGGCAAATGATCAGTTAGATCAGACATCATAATACCACTCATCACATCACCATCTGTGATATTTGTAAAAATATTATCAATTATCGTAGCGCTGTGATATGTGATTCTGGTGGGATTTGATATCAGCGGAAAGAAACTCAGACTATACATTGAATCCAAAAATGTACCGATGTTAGATGAATCAATATTATTTCCTAGATCAATATTAAAGTCTCCACACAAAAAAACTTTTTTGTGGGAACTCTTTTCTAATAGTGCAGTAATTTTATCTGTGAATAACTCTATTCTTGATCCAGGTGAACGATATACACAACTTAATAATATATTTTTGCTATTTTTGTTTATTATTTCTATTGTTATCATTTCCATTGTATTTTCAACAACTAAAGACATTTCACTATATAATCTACATTTTATTTCACTATTGACAAACAGAGCAACTCCTCCACCTCTTTTATTTTTCCTATTCATGTAATATAATTCATATCCTTGAATGTAAGCATCGTTTATGTTTCCATCATTTAGCCAAGTTTCAGATAGCGCTACTATTGAAAACATTTTATTTAATTTTCTTAAATAATCTGATATATTAGATATGTTTGCATTTATACTTCTACAATTAAAGTGAATTATAGAGAATGCTCCATTTGCAATATTAATTTCGTTGAACTGGTCTATATTATAATACTCACTAGCTTTTATAACTGGAAAGAGATTTCTGTCGATGACATCTTCTAAGTTGTATATTTTGTATTTTGATTCTTCAGACATCGTCATGATTCAGTGTATTTGTTTCTTCAGAACACTATTCATTACTCGCCATGTTGCTTTCATATCACCATTACTTTTATCTAATAATTTACTATAATATTCTTTCTTATGTTTCCTTATAATCCCTACTAATTTATTTTTATACTTTTTATATTTTTCTTCAGCGTTCTGACTTCGCAATTTCAAGAAACATGAATACAAATAATTATTTTTTTTACAAGCATTTCTCAACCCTTTTGTCATCCATGGTTGGTCAACCATATTTCTCTTAGTGTAATTTGTTCGCACACAATTCTTTTCATACAGAGCTTCCAAGATATTCATAAACTCATCATATGATCTGTTCACATCATCAACATACACTTCATTCCAGTCTTGTTTATCTAGATCCTCTTTTAATTTTTCCAAAACTTTTTTGATGTGTTTATGATCTTTTTCTTCGTTGTAACTGCTTTTGTGATGCTTTGATCATTTTTATAGATTATGAAAACTGGTAAATGATCACTTAAGTCTGGTCGTTAAAATACCACCTATCACATCCCCATTTGTTATATTTGTGAAAATATTATCAATTATTGTGGCACTATGAGTTGTAATTCTTGTTGGCTTTGATATCAATGGATACATATTTAAACTGTACATTGAGTTTATAAATGTGCTGATGTTATTTGAATCTGTTTTATTTCCCATATCAATGTTAAAGTCTCCACACAAAAAAACTTTTTTATTAAAACTCTTCTCCAATAGCTCCAAGATTTTATCAGTGAATATTTATATATTTGATCCTGGTGATCTATATACACAACTTATTATTATGTTTTTATCATTTTGGTTTATTATTTCTATTGTTATCATTTCCATAATATTATCAACAATTATTGACATTTCACTATTTAATTTTATTTCATTATTAACAAATAGAGCGACTCCACCACCTCTTTTATTATTTCTGTTCATATGATATAATTCATACCCTTCAATGTAGGGCTGGACGATATGGCTAAAATTTTTATCACGATATAGTTCTTAATTTCGGTCGATATCGATATAATTCGATATCGATATAAACAATATAAAAGCCTAAAAAAAAACTATAAACTATACAAATAAATTAATGTTCTCCTTGTATTTGTATTTAGCCTCCAAAAAGATGGAAATCACCATCAAATAAACATAAACTTCTCAACCCAATAATTCTCAGTCGGGTCATCTGGACACTTTCTTTTTTATAGAAACGTTTCACCCTCCATCCTCCATCCAATTTCTATAAAAAGAAACTGTCCAGATGACCCGACTGAAAATTATTGGATTTGGTACGTGGATTATTGAGCATGAACTTTCTTGCCATAAAATTCTCAACTGTGTCAATATTAATAGTTTTAACTTTAAACATCTTTAAAATTTACAGCATTGAAATTCATAGTTAATTAAATAAAACTTTTGGGTGTTGTTATTTATAAGAAGCTGACATAGAAATCTCATGGAAATTACTTAAGAATAAAAATAACAAAATCAATTCAAGAAAGTTAATTCTCAATAGTCCAGGTATCAAATCCGCTCATTCTCAATCAGTTCATCTGGACAGTTTCTTTTTAGCAGAAACGTTTCACCCTCACTCCAGAGGGCTTCCTCAGTCAGAGTAGTCCAAAGCACACTGAAGTCAAACAACAACAATCAACAAAATCAATTGCATTACTGTATAAAGTAAAATAGTTTTTGAATGACAAAGTTTTGAATATATTGAATAATGTAATGATTGTTCCATATTTAATCTGTTGTATTGAAGTTTGGGGAAAAGCATGTAAAACTATTACAAACCCTGTTTTTTTTGTTTTGTTTTTAAAGAGCTACAAGAATTATTAGTAGGAAGTGCTATGGTCACCCAACAAATATTTCATCAGTTTAAATTATTAAAATTTTATGATTTGGTTGAACATAGTATTTTACAAGTCATGTATAAAACTGAAAAAAAAAATTACCCCCCAAATATTCAATTAAAATTTGTTTAAAGTTATTAAACCCTGAAGGGAATGTAAATGTTTGTAAAACCTCCATTTAGGACTAGTTTGAAGGAGCTGAGTTGTAAATCAGGAAACAGGATTGTGTTGACTTGATATAAACATTTCTAAAACTATGTTTTAAAATATGATTAAATCAAAGTTGTTGGGAAGGTGTGGTGCAGGTGAAGTGAAGGTTGTTGTTTGTTTGTAGTTATTTTGTATTTTTTAAACAAGGGGCAGATATTAAAACACTATTTTCGTCTTTCTGCACATTTTCATTCAGTGTTTTTTCTTCTTCTGATGAATTTGTTTTATTTTGAATTAAAAAAACATGCAGCGCTGCTGGGGCTGTTTGTTTACGTTGTAGTTTCAGGGACACGTTGGCTCAAACTTTATTGTTCTTCATCTTCTGACTCTCATATTATATCGAGTGGAAACTCTTCAGATTAAACAAGTTAGATGTTCCCACCGCTAGTTAGAACGACTCCGTCACGTTTTGCAAAATAAAGAAACCGAGTAAGACTCGCTGCAGATGAGACCTGCAGTTTAACAAAACCGAACTACGTCCACACCTACGAATTAGTCTTTCCTCTCATCAGTGATGTCGTCTGCTTTCTCTTCGCTTGTGAAACTTTGTTCAGTCACATTCTGACGGTCATGAGCACTCGTTTGACTCGTTTTGAAGCGAAAACTTAACGCGCTTTGGAGACTAGCTTAGCTTTTAGCCTGCTACCGCTAACGCCTGCTGCTGGAGTGAGCGCTGCGTAACAACGACGTCACCACGCACGTTTTGTGTCACAGCTTTTTCTGTCCGGGCGGGTTGTTGAAGCAGCCGCTCCAACCCGAACAGAAACAGAAAAACGTTGTAAAATCCTATCGAAATATCGAAAATATGCTTAAACTTCATATCATCGTTATTGAATAAAAGTATATCGCGATATTTATCGTTATTGAATTATCGTCCAGCACTACTTCAATGTGAATATTACTTGTGTTATCATCATTGAGCCATGTCTCTGACAGTGCTATTATCGTAAAAGTTCTATTTAACTGTTTTAAGTAATCTGTTATTTGGATATATTTGCATTTATACTTCTGCTATTAAAGTGAATAATAGAGAGAACTCCATTTGTTATATTGATGTCATTAAACTGCTCTTCATTATAATATTCGCCATCTTTTATTACAGGAAATTTTTTTGCATCAATCACATTTTCAACATTATATATTTTAGGTTCTGAGTCTTCGCATGTTGTCATGTTCTAATGTATTTGTTCATTTCACTGTATATTATGTCCATTTTGTGTGTGAGTTGTTTCATTGATTTGTAATTTGTCATCTCCTGAGTTCATCCAAGTTTTTCCAGATCCTTCAGTTCTTTTATCATTTTAGGCTGAGACCCTTCCTGTGTTTTGATAAAGATGTTTCCATTTCTTGTCCATGTTGATGCTATTTTGTTGTGTTTTTTTAACAACCTTGTTTAACGTGCAATGTTTCCATTTTTTTGGTTAGATGTTCATTTATGTAAACGTTTGTTCCCTTCAGTTTTTTTTGCTTGCATAATTACATTGTTTTTTAACTTCCTGCTAATGAACTTGACGACTACTGACGGTTTGAATCTTGGTGATTTACCGGGCAGGGTGTGACAGAACGAAATGTCCCCATGTTCTATGTTAAAGGTGCTATGTGTAACTTTCTGTAGAGTGCAGAACTTAGAAAAATTTTCAACAAGCAAAGCATTCTGATCCCTCCCCCTCAGAGCCATATATGGCTCTGCTCCCCCTGGCCCTGCTGAAATTCAAATTCAAGCTCTGTTTTTATTGGCTGATTCAAATTCAAGCTCTGTTTTTATTGGCTGGTTAATGGCGGGTCACTCTGTGTTTTTAGTGTTTTTATAAATGCTGATAGAGAAGCAAGGGGACTATAGTTTTTTTCAGAGATTACTTTGTCTAACATCAGTCTGTCAGTAGATAGTGACAGAGTGAAGAAATATGTTAAAAATATATTGTTAGAAAAGGTACAGACTGCATTACAAAGTTACATAGTGCAGCTTTAATGTTCTTGTTCTGTAAAAAAGTAACTACATGCTCCTCCAGAGTCTGTAGTTCTTCCTGAGGTGCATTCTCAGTTGGGTTGGGTGTTAGTAAGAGCTCTTGCATATGTCCGACAATTACTAACATCAAGTCCTGTGATCACCAAGTTGTTTTGCTTTGTGTATTGTTCTAAGTCATCTATTTTTCGTTCCAGTTCAGCTATTTTATTGTCTT
>JBBPBX010069156.1:0-16890 GCA_038048925.1 Garcialebias charrua
GTCTGTCTGTCTGTCTGTCTGTCTGTCTGTCTGTCTGTCTGTCTGTCTGTCTGTCTGTCTGTCTGTCTGTCTGTCTGTCTGTCTGTCTGTCTGTCTGTCTGTCTGTCTGTCTGTCTGTCTGTCTGTCTGTCTGTCTGTCTGTCTGTCTGTCTGTCTGTCTGTCTGTCTGTCTGTCTGTCTGTCTGTCTGTCTGTCTGTCTGTCTGTCTGTCTGTCTGTCTGTCTGTCTGTCTGTCTGTCTGTCTGTCTGTCTGTCTGTCTGTCTGTCTGTCTGTCTGTCTGTCTGTCTGTCTGTCTGTCTGTCTGTCTGTCTGTCTGTCTGTCTGTCTGTCTGTCTGTCTGTCTGTCTGTCTGTCTGTCTGTCTGTCTGTCTGTCTGTCTGTCTGTCTGTCTGTCTGTCTGTCTGTCTGTCTGTCTGTCTGTCTGTCTGTCTGTCTGTCTGTCTGTCTGTCTGTCTGTCTGTCTGTCTGTCTGTCTGTCTGTCTGTCTGTCTGTCTGTCTGTCTGTCTGTCTGTCTGTCTGTCTGTCTGTCTGTCTGTCTGTCTGTCTGTCTGTCTGTCTGTCTGTCTGTCTGTCTGTCTGTCTGTCTGTCTGTCTGTCTGTCTGTCTGTCTGTCTGTCTGTCTGTCTGTCTGTCTGTCTGTCTGTCTGTCTGTCTGTCTGTCTGTCTGTCTGTCTGTCTGTCTGTCTGTCTGTCTGTCTGTCTGTCTGTCTGTCTGTCTGTCTGTCTGTCTGTCTGTCTGTCTGTCTGTCTGTCTGTCTGTCTGTCTGTCTGTCTGTCTGTCTGTCTGTCTGTCTGTCTGTCTGTCTGTCTGTCTGTCTGTCTGTCTGTCTGTCTGTCTGTCTGTCTGTCTGTCTGTCTGTCTGTCTGTCTGTCTGTCTGTCTGTCTGTCTGTCTGTCTGTCTGTCTGTCTGTCTGTCTGTCTGTCTGTCTGTCTGTCTGTCTGTCTGTCTGTCTGTCTGTCTGTCTGTCTGTCTGTCTGTCTGTCTGTCTGTCTGTCTGTCTGTCTGTCTGTCTGTCTGTCTGTCTGTCTGTCTGTCTGTCTGTCTGTCTGTCTGTCTGTCTGTCTGTCTGTCTGTCTGTCTGTCTGTCTGTCTGTCTGTCTGTCTGTCTGTCTGTCTGTCTGTCTGTCTGTCTGTCTGTCTGTCTGTCTGTCTGTCTGTCTGTCTGTCTGTCTGTCTGTCTGTCTGTCTGTCTGTCTGTCTGTCTGTCTGTCTGTCTGTCTGTCTGTCTGTCTGTCTGTCTGTCTGTCTGTCTGTCTGTCTGTCTGTCTGTCTGTCTGTCTGTCTGTCTGTCTGTCTGTCTGTCTGTCTGTCTGTCTGTCTGTCTGTCTGTCTGTCTGTCTGTCTGTCTGTCTGTCTGTCTGTCTGTCTGTCTGTCTGTCTGTCTGTCTGTCTGTCTGTCTGTCTGTCTGTCTGTCTGTCTGTCTGTCTGTCTGTCTGTCTGTCTGTCTGTCTGTCTGTCTGTCTGTCTGTCTGTCTGTCTGTCTGTCTGTCTGTCTGTCTGTCTGTCTGTCTGTCTGTCTGTCTGTCTGTCTGTCTGTCTGTCTGTCTGTCTGTCTGTCTGTCTGTCTGTCTGTCTGTCTGTCTGTCTGTCTGTCTGTCTGTCTGTCTGTCTGTCTGTCTGTCTGTCTGTCTGTCTGTCTGTCTGTCTGTCTGTCTGTCTGTCTGTCTGTCTGTCTGTCTGTCTGTCTGTCTGTTCTGTCTGTCTGTCTGTCTGTCTGTCTGTCTGTCTGTCTGTCTGTCTGTCTGTCTGTCTGTCTGTCTGTCTGTCTGTCTGTCTGTCTGTCTGTCTGTCTGTCTGTCTGTCTGTCTGTCTGTCTGTCTGTCTGTCTGTCTGTCTGTCTGTCTGTCTGTCTGTCTGTCTGTCTGTCTGTCTGTCTGTCTGTCTGTCTGTCTGTCTGTCTGTCTGTCTGTCTGTCTGTCTGTCTGTCTGTCTGTCTGTCTGTCTGTCTGTCTGTCTGTCTGTCTGTCTGTCTGTCTGTCTGTCTGTCTGTCTGTCTGTCTGTCTGTCTGTCTGTCTGTCTGTCTGTCTGTCTGTCTGTCTGTCTGTCTGTCTGTCTGTCTGTCTGTCTGTCTGTCTGTCTGTCTGTCTGTCTGTCTGTCTGTCTGTCTGTCTGTCTGTCTGTCTGTCTGTCTGTCTGTCTGTCTGTCTGTCTGTCTGTCTGTCTGTCTGTCTGTCTGTCTGTCTGTCTGTCTGTCTGTCTGTCTGTTGTCTGTCTGTCTGTCTGTCTGTCTGTCTGTCTGCCTGTCTGTCTGACAGCCTGTCTGTCTGTCTGTCTGTCTGTCTGCCTGTCTGCCTGACAGCCTGTCTGTCTGTCTGTCTGTCTGTCTGCCTGTCTGCCTGACAGCCTGTCTGTGTTCCAGGTCCGCAGCACGACTCGGGGCTGCTGCCCAGGTCTCTGTCGGTCATCTTCAACAGCATCCAGGAGCGTCTGTACGGCCTCGCTGACCTCAAGCCTCAGTGCTGCAGGGACTTCAGCAAACTGACCCTGGATCAGCAGGCGGCTGAGATCAGCAGCAAGAAGAACCTGCTGAGGCTGCTCAAAGAGGTGAGGCCCGCCCACAGGAAGTGCATCATCATCGTCATCAGGACCTGGGAGCTGAAGCTGTCCCTGCACCTCCACCGTCCTGTACCAGGTTGAAACATTTCAGGCAGTGTCTAAAGACACCTGTGGTACCAGTAACATCTCGTTAACACCTGTGGTACCAGTAACATCTCGTTAACACTGTGGTACCAGTAACATCTCGTTAACACTGTGGTACCAGTAACATCTCGTTAACACTGTGGTACCAGTAACATCTCGTTAACACTGTGGTACCAGTAACATCTCGTTAACACTGTGGTACCAGTAACATCTCGTTAACACTGTGGTACCAGTAACATCTCGTTAACACCTGTGGTACCAGTAACATCTCGTTAACACTGTGGTACCAGTAACATCTCGTTAACACTGTGGTACCAGTAACATCTCGTTAACACCTGTGGTACCAGTAACATCTCGTTAACACTGTGGTACCAGTAACATCTCGTTAACACTGTGGTACCAGTAACATCTCGTTAACACCTGTGGTACCAGTAACATCTCGTTAACACCTGTGGTACCAGTAACATCTCGTTAACACCTGTGGTACCAGTAACATCTCGTTAACACTGTGGTACCAGTAACATCTCGTTAACACCTGTGGTACCAGTAACATCTCGTTAACACCTGTGGTACCAGTAACATCTCGTTAACACCTGTGGTACCAGTAACATCTCGTTAACACTGTGGTACCAGTAACATCTCGTTAACACTGTGGTACCAGTAACATCTCGTTAACACTGTGGTACCAGTAACATCTCGTTAACACTGTGGTACCAGTAACATCTCGTTAACACTGTGGTACCAGTAACATCTCGTTAACACCTGTGGTACCAGTAACATCTCGTTAACACTGTGGTACCAGTAACATCTCGTTAACACTGTGGTACCAGTAACATCTCGTTAACACCTGTGGTACCAGTAACATCTCGTTAACACCTGTGGTACCAGTAACATCTCGTTAACACTGTGGTACCAGTAACATCTCGTTAACACCTGTGGTACCAGTAACATCTCGTTAACACTGTGGTACCAGTAACATCTCGTTAACACTGTGGTACCAGTAACATCTCGTTAACACTGTGGTACCAGTAACATCTCGTTAACACTGTGGTACCAGTAACATCTCGTTAACACCTGTGGTACCAGTAACATCTCGTTAACACTGTGGTACCAGTAACATCTCGTTAACACTGTGGTACCAGTAACATCTCGTTAACACCTGTGGTACCAGTAACATCTCGTTAACACCTGTGGTACCAGTAACATCTCGTTAACACTGTGGTACCAGTAACATCTCGTTAACACTGTGGTACCAGTAACATCTCGTTAACACCTGTGGTACCAGTAACATCTCGTTAACACCTGTGGTACCAGTAACATCTCGTTAACACCTGTGGTACCAGTAACATCTCGTTAACACTGTGGTACCAGTAACATCTCGTTAACACCTGTGGTACCAGTAACATCTCGTTAACACTGTGGTACCAGTAACATCTCGTTAACACTGTGGTACCAGTAACATCTCGTTAACACTGTGGTACCAGTAACATCTCGTTAACACTGTGGTACCAGTAACATCTCGTTAACACTGTGGTACCAGTAACATCTCGTTAACACTGTGGTACCAGTAACATCTCGTTAACACTGTGGTACCAGTAACATCTCGTTAACACTGTGGTACCAGTAACATCTCGTTAACACTGTGGTACCAGTAACATCTCGTTAACACTGTGGTACCAGTAACATCTCGTTAACACTGTGGTACCAGTAACATCTCGTTAACACTGTGGTACCAGTAACATCTCGTTAACACTGTGGTACCAGTAACATCTCGTTAACACTGTGGTACCAGTAACATCTGTTAACACCTGTGGTACCAGTAACATCTCGTTAACACTGTGGTACCAGTAACATCTCGTTAACACTGTGGTACCAGTAACATCTTGTTAACACTGTGGTACCAGTAACATCTTGTTAACACCTGTGGCTGGCAGGGTATCCGCGGGGTTGTAAAAGGTATTAAAAGGTAGTAAATAAAATTTAACACAAATTACAGCCATTAAAAAGTATTAAAAAGTAATAAACGTCATCTGACGAGGTATTAATATTTAAAAAACCTACACAACTATATTTTTCCCGTTCTATCGGCGAAAAAAAATCCTGTGAATTTATTTATCTTTTCTAATTTTATGTTAGGACCTAAGCTAAATCAATGACGTCGTATCGTCGGTCAGTGCACGTTCACTCCTACAGTCGGCCGACAGAGCTTCTAGAACCGTCATGGTGAAAGGACGCCAGATTCAGACTGGCTTCAGCCAACAGCCGAGAGGCTTATTGTCATGTCTGTAAAAAGAAACAGGAAGGAGGAACGCGGCTCGTTTCTCTGAAATTAACAAAAGTTTCTAAACAATTATTTGTTAGTTCAAAATTATAGCAGAGTTGTGTAGTATAATAAATGAAGTCCAGTTGTCTTTGTCTTGAATTTTTTAGAATTTGTCATTATAGCCACGTTTTCCTATTACATGATACAACAGCCAACCTCGTGCCATACACCTTTTACTACTCTGCTGCCATCAAGTACTGCTGTTTTTTTTTTTTTTCAGTCAGAATGAATGGAAATGGTCATATATCAGTCTAAAAATTGTTTATAAAAATGGGGAAAAATCTATAAAGTCACTTCGGCCTGTAAGTCGTAGGGCATGTAAATTATGCAAAAAACTGTGACATACAGGCTGAAAAATACAGTAGTTATTATTTTTCTCCCTCTCTTTTTGAATTGTGCATGTTTTCAGTGTTGAATTATTTTAATTAAGCTGTTCTGTTTTCAAGTAAAAAAAAAAAAACAGAACAGCTTTCAAGTTTACCGTCGGATAGTCGAACCTCGGATTCAGGAGGAGCAGTGTGGTTTTCGTCCTGGTCGTGGAACACTGGACCAGCTCTACACCCTCAGCAGGTCCTGGAGGGTGCGTGGGAGTTTGCCCAACCAGTTTACATGTGCTTTGTGGACTTGGAGAAGGCATTCGACCGCGTCCCTCGGGGGGTTCTGTGGGGGGTACTCCGGGAGTATGGGGTACCAGGCCCTTTGATATGGGCTGTTAGGTCCCTGTACGACCGGTGTCAGAGCTTGGTCCGCATTGCCGGCAGTAAGTCAGGCTCGTTTCCGGTGAGAGTTGGACTCCGCCAAGGTTGCCCTTTGTCACCGATTCTGTTTATAACTTTTATGGACAGAATTTCTAGGCGCAGCCAAGGTGTTGAGAGGATCCGTTTTGGTGGCCTTAGAATCGCTTCTCTGTTTTTTGCAGATGATGTGGTCCTATTGGCTTCATCAGCTCGTGATCTACAGCTTTCGCTGGAGCGGTTTGCAGCTGAATGTGATGCGGCCGGGATGAGGATCAGTTCCTCCAAATCCGAGGCCATGGTCTTGAGCCGGAAAAGGGTAGCGTGCCCTCTCCGGGTCGGGGAGGAGGTCCTGCCCCAAGTGGAGGAGTTTAAGTATCTCGGGATCTTGTTCACGAATGAGGGAAAACTGGAGCGTGAGATCGATAGGCGGATAGGTGCAGCATCCGCAGTGAAGCGGGCGCTGTACCGGTCTGTCGTGGTGAAGAGAGAGCTGAGTCGAAAGGCAAAGCTCTCAATTTACCGATCGATCTACGTTCCCACCCTCATCTATGGTCATGAGCTTTGGGTTGTGACCGAAAGAACAAGATCTCGGATACAAGCGGCTGAAATGAGTTTTCTCCGCAGGGTGTCTGGACTCTCCCTTAGAGATAGGGTGAGAAGCTCAGTCATCCGGGAGGGACTCGGAGTAGAGCCGCTGCTTCTCCACATCGAGAGGAGCCAGTTGAGGTGGCTCGGGCATCTGGTTAGGATGCCTCCTGGACGCCTCCCTGGTGAGGTGTTCCGGGCATGTCCCACCGGGAGGAGACCCAGAGGAAGACCCAGGACACGCTGGAGGGACTATGTTTCTCGGCTGGCCTGGGAACGCCTTGGGATTCCCCCAGAGGAGCTGCTCCAAGTGGCTGGGGAGAGGGAAGTCTGGGCCTCCCTACTTAGGCTGCTACCCCCGCGACCCGACCCCGGATAAGCGGAAGAAAATGGATGGATTTTTCAAGTTTACAGTTTTTCGTTTGCCATTAGAGATATGTTGTTTGTGGGAACAATTAAATAACTTTTTGTCTTGGTTTAGATGTACCGTAAATAAAAATATGTCAGTACTTTTATTGAGGAAAGAAGCAACTTGATGTATCCAGTAATTGTTATAAAACTACATTTACTACCAAAGTTTAGGAAGAAAATGACAGTAATCAATCACTTTACAATTACCGGTAGTTGCTCTGAACTGAAATACAAGAGGTTGCCGCTCAGTGTCGTGATGGTATTAAAAAATATTATGATGGTATTAAAACGGTATTAAAAGGTATTAAATTTAACTAAAGAATTTCTGTATATACCCTGGGCTGGTCATCCCAGTGTTTCTCTAGTTCAGTGGGCGGGGCTTAATGCACCATATTGATAAAGCACAAACTCTAGTTCTAGACTACAAGATGGCAGCTCCCATAACGAGTTCCTGCAGGTTGGGCTTCTCCACACTGACGGGAGGTGGAGACAGTTGTTCTGAGCTGATGTTCAAGGTGTTGATTGACAGCTGTGTCTGCTTCCTGTCTGCTTCCTGTCTGCAGAGCGACAAGACGCTGACTACTGGAAGGTCTGCTTTCCTTGAAGGTCAGTGTCTAATCCGACCAATGAGAGCGTGGAAAAGCTCTGAGCTGACGTGTGTGTCTGTGTGCAGGCTCGTCTCTCAGCAGCGTGGACAGCGTGGACAGCAGCGTGCACAGCGGTGTGGACAGTGCTCCTGAGGACGACAGCTTCTGTCTGGATGTTTCCTCCAACATTCGTTTCTCTGTTTGGGTCTCGTTCTGTGAGATTTACAACGAGAACATCTACGACCTGCTGGAACAGGTGAGACACAGTGGACGTCCTGTCCTGCTCAGGAAAATATCTCTAAACCCAAAAGAGCCTGAGGCTGAGTCTGACCTCAGCGGTTCTAGTCATCAGAACCGAACCTGCGACACTTCTCAGCTCAGATGAACCAGACAATCTGTTCTGGATGTTTGTTTGTGAGAACAACAACAACAACAACAACAACACAAATATCAAACCTCTAATCCAGGATTAAAACTCACTGAGGTCCAGTTACTGAAAGTCCTCCCAGTAAAAGGTCCAAACAAAAGTCCAACTTTTGTCTTTTATGGTCTTGCCCACCCGTGTTCACATCTTCACTGTTAACAAGCAGCATTTAAACGTCGTCCCAGACTAATAAATTCAGGGTCTTTATTTCAGATTATAATAAATTCAGGGTCTTTATTTCAGATTATAATAAATTCAGGGTCTTTATTTCAGATTATAATAAATTCAGGGTCTTTATTTCAGATTATAATAAATTCAGGGTCTTTATTTCAGATTATAATAAATTCAGGGTCTTTATGTCAGATTATAATAAATTCAGGGTCTTTATTTCAGATTATAATAAATTCAGGGTCTTTATTTCAGATTATAATAAATTCAGGGTCTTTATTTCAGATTATAATAAATTCAGGGTCTTTATTTCAGATTATAATAAATTCAGGGTCTTTATTTCAGATTATAATAAATTCAGGGTCTTTATTTCAGATTATAATAAATTCAGGGTCTTTATTTCAGATTATAATAAATTCAGGGTCTTTATTTCAGATTATAATAAATTCAGGGTCTTTATTTCAGATTATAATAAATTCAGGGTCTTTATTTCAGATTATAATAAATTCAGGGTCTTTACTTCAGATTATAATAAATTCAGGGTCTTTATTTCAGATTATAATAAATTCAGGGTCTTTATTTCAGATTATAATAAATTCAGGGTCTTTATTTCAGATTATAATAAATTCAGGGTCTTTATTTCAGATTATAATAAATTCAGGGTCTTTATTTCAGATTATAATAAATTCAGGGTCTTTATTTCAGATTATAATAAATTCAGGGTCTTTATTTCAGATTATAATAAATTCAGGGTCTTTACTTCAGATTATAATAAATTCAGGGTCTTTATTTCAGATTATAATAAATTCAGGGTCTTTACTTCAGATTATAATAAATTCAGGGTCTTTATTTCAGATTATAATAAATTCAGGGTCTTTATTTCAGATTATAATAAATTCAGGGTCTTTATTTCAGATTATAATAAATTCAGGGTCTTTATTTCAGATTATAATAAATTCAGGGTCTTTACTTCAGATTATAATAAATTCAGGGTCTTTATTTCAGATTATAATAAATTCAGGGTCTTTATTTCAGATTATAATAAATTCAGGGTCTTTATTTCAGATTATAATAAATTCAGGGTCTTTATTTCAGATTATAATAAATTCAGGGTCTTTATTTCAGATTATAATAAATTCAGGGTCTTTATTTCAGATTATAATAAATTCAGGGTCTTTATTTCAGATTATAATAAATTCAGGGTCTTTATTTCAGATTATAATAAATTCAGGGTCTTTATTTCAGATTATAATAAATTCAGGGTCTTTATTTCAGATTATAATAAATTCAGGGTCTTTATTTCAGATTATAATAAATTCAGGGTCTTTATTTCAGATTATAATAAATTCAGGGTCTTTACTTCAGATTAAAATAAATTCAGGGTCTTTATTTCAGATTATAATAAATTCAGGGTCTTTACTTCAGATTAAAATAAATTCAGGGTCTTTATTTCAGATTATAATAAATTCAGGGTCTTTATTTCAGATTATAATAAATTCAGGGTCTTTATTTCAGATTATAATAAATTCAGGGTCTTTACTTCAGATTATAATAAATTCAGGGTCTTTATTTCAGATTATAATAAATTCAGGGTCTTTACTTCAGATTATAATAAATTCAGGGTCTTTATTTCAGATTATAATAAATTCAGGGTCTTTATTTCAGATTATAATAAATTCAGGGTCTTTATTTCAGATTATAATAAATTCAGGGTCTTTATTTCAGATTATAATAAATTCAGGGTCTTTATTTCAGATTATAATAAATTCAGGGTCTTTACTTCAGATTATAATAAATTCAGGGTCTTTATTTCAGATTATAATAAATTCAGGGTCTTTACTTCAGATTAAAACTGAAAGTTCAGAATAAAATCCATGTTAAATGTGTAAACCGAGCCTAATGAGCTTCTTTTTTTCTTAAACTGAAGACGTTCAAGAACTGAAGGTTACACTTGAAGTCAAAAAGTGACCATCTTTAGAAAAATAGAAAACAATTTAAAAAAAGTGTCTGTTATAGTATCCATCCATCCATCCATTCTCTTCCTCTTATCCGGGGTCGGGTAGCGGGGGTAGCAGCCTAAGTAAGGAGGCCCAGACTTCCCTCTCCCCAGCCACTTGGAGCAGCTCCTCCGGGGGAATCCCAAGGCGTTCCCAGGCCAGCCGAGAAACATAGTCCCTCCAGCGTGTCCTGGGTCTTCCTCTGGGTCTCCTCCCGGTGGGACATGCCCGGAACACCTCACCAGGGAGGCGTCCAGGAGGCATCCTAACCAGATGCCCGAGCCACCTCAACTGGCTCCTCTCGATGTGGAGAAGCAGCGGCTCTACTCCGAGTCCCTCCCGGATGACTGAGCTTCTCACCCTATCTCTAAGGGAGAGTCCAGACACCCTGCGGAGAAAACTCATTTCAGCCGCTTGTATCCGAGATCTTGTTCTTTCGGTCACAACCCAAAGCTCATGACCATAGATGAGGGTGGGAACGTAGATCGATCGGTAAATTGAGAGCTTTGCCTTTTGACTCAGCTCTCTCTTCACCACGACAGACCGGTACAGCGCCCGCTTCACTGCGGACGCTGCACCTATCCGCCTATCGATCTCACGCTCCAGTTTTCCCTCATTCGTGAACAAGACCCCGAGATACTTAAACTCCTCCACTTGGGGCAGGACCTCCTCCCCGACCCGGAGAGGGCATGCTACCCTTTTCCGGCTCAAGACCATGGCCTCGGATTTGGAGTGTCAAAGTATGCAGGACTTTTATAGCACTTTGAGATTTTTATTAATGAAAAGTGCATTATAAATGGAATTCATTATTATTATTATTATTATTATTTATATTGAAAACAGACTGACTTAAGACACACATCAAATTCACGTTCACGCACACACACAAAACCAGATTAATAACACATAGATGATCACTCACAGGCCCTGAGTACAGGGTGTACAAAAACACAATTGTTATATATGGTTTTTAAACCTTGGTTCTAATCATGGCATTTTTAATTTACTAACAGAGGAAACATGGAGTATGCTTTGTAACTTTTGTTTGTATTCTGGTGCCTCGTCTTTGTGGTTTGAACAAACATTATTAGTTAAACCTGTTACGGTGTAGTTATTTGTGGTTAGTTGGAACGGGCTCTGCCCTCTGTAGTAACACAGCAAGCCTTGCTATGCCTGCACACAGCAAAGGTCATATATGCATGCTCACTCAGGCCCAGGAGGCCTGAACAGAATTAGGTCAAGTGAGGCAAACCTTTCTGCTGTAGGTTTTGCTGTGTTTTGCTGTGTTGTCAAATAGAACTCCCCAAAATAAATAGAAAGAACACTTTGTTAGATGAGCTGAAGGCCTCTTAAAACAGAGCTCTGTGATTCAAGGCCTGTTACAAATGAAAAGAGTTCTTAAAGCATTTAAAACAAAGATAATTAAAATAAAATGTAATCTTTGAATGAGCACTTTTTGAACCATGCTACAGCAGCCAGACACAGAAGCTCTAACGCACACACACACAAGCACATGAACAGGCCTCTCACCAGACAGAGTACACTCACGCACACACGTGCACGCACACACACACATAGATAAACAGCTGAGGTCTGCTTGGAGCAAATATAGGTCAGATAGATAAAAACGTGCACACTTTTGCCAGAGCAGAAGAGAGGCTGCAAGGTTGATTCAAAGCCTGTTAAAAAGGGCAAGCATTTACAACAAAGAAAATCAGACATGCAATGGTTATGTGAAATGTGTATCCTATGATTGAGATATATGATTATGTATTGACAGTAAATGTATGTTATTTTATGTTTTCTTTTAAGATTCACAGCAAACTAAAGAATGCTTCACTGCTGAGGGTGTTGATGATAGTTATGAATATTACACAACACGTTACAAAAGTGTTTTTTCCACAGTTTTGGTAAATGTAGGTGAAAGTTGAGAGATCTGGGTGAAAGTTTAAACCTGTCTGACCAGACTCTCGTGTGAAGGGAGGGTGAGAGCTAAGGAGACATTATGTCATTGTTCAGTGAGGGCTGAGAGGAGGTGTAAAAAGTTACCTCACGAATAACCAATGGAAAAATAAGAAAATGACATAGCGTCTGCAAGTGGGGGCTGAAGTCCCTCTGTTAGAGTATAAAAAAGCTGTGGAAGAGAAGAAAAATTGCTGAGTTTTTGGACCCCTGAAGAATTCTTGTGGATTATAACTGAACTCTCTGGAGCTGAAAAGAAGAAGATTGGATTATCTGAAAAAGGGTTTTTCTTTTTGCGCAACAAGGAATGCTTTTTTGCCTCTCAGCCCGGATATTTCCAACTTATTCACAATTTGGACTGGCTTCAGAGATGGAATAATTTTCCTATTCTTTTGGAAATCCCTTGTGGCACTTTCTGACAAAAAAAGGTAGGTTATATTCCCAGTTTAATCCACAACTAAATTTATATTAAGATTAAATTATTAATTAACAGTAAAAAAGCCTCCTTTTATACAAGAAGATTAAATAATCGGTTGAAACCAACAAAGCGGAGATCTTCTCGCTGAAAGCGGACGGGTTTATCAGCCTGTTTGAGCTAGAAAGAACACGGAGTTCTTTTTGTCCTCCCTGCTGCTGCAAAAGGGCCTTTGAAAGCTCAACGGAGCTGTGAATGGATGTTTTTACATTTTTATCGGAGTAACTGATTTTTCCTGGATATAATTATTTTTATTTTTTACAAGATTTTTTTGTTTTATAACAATTCTGTGGAATAAACCTCAATTAATGGATTAAACCAATTTTTTTTCCCTTCTGAATGAATTAGGGATATTTTCCTTTCTGTTCATAACAGATTAAAAGGAGTTTAAAGAGAAGTTTTGTGCGTCGAGAGATCAGACTGCAGCAAGCTGAATGTTTGGGAAAATTGGGAAGATAAGAAGAACACAGTGTCCCTGTTCGTCTTCTAACCGCTGTTAAAGGCCTCTCGTAATGGATTTTTAACTAATTTTTCCAGGAATTACCACATTATCTAATGGATTAAAATTGTCTATTTCTGGATTACCATTTTTCTGGATGGATTTAACAAATTTGTGGAACAGAACAACATTTCTTGATAAGATTCAACATTAATTATGGAATACAACTGGTTGAAGATGCTGAAATCATGAAGAATTCTTTGAATTTGCTGGATACTCTGGGAAAATTTGATTAATTCAAAAAGAGTTTTTCCCCTGAACAAAAGGAGTGCTCTTTGCGGCTGCAGCGAGCTGAATGTTTGGAAAACAATCTTTGATGGATTAAAGCTGATTTTGCTGAAGGGATCCTGAAGATTGGAAGGTCAGTTATTGTTTTCGGGTCACCCGGTCTGACCACGGAGTGAGACCTACCAGCTGGAAGCTGACTGACCTTGGATATTCGGCTAGGAGAACACGATGTTCTAATTTTAGCCTCGGGCCTGCTTTGAAGGCCTTGTTCATCAGCATCGCGGAACAACTGAATGGATTACAATATCTTTGAATGGATAACACTTTTGAGGAATAATTGATTTTGCCTGGGAGGATTACCAGATTTTTTAGCCCTGAACAGTTTTGATGGATTACAACTGGGATTTTTAACACGACAGAATTACCTGGAGGTTTTTCTGTGGAATTACAACGAAGACTTATTCAGTCTGCTGGAAGTGCAGACTTTCCTGACTGGATTATAACAGGATTAAATGAAGATTTCTTTGGTGGGATTACAAAACAAGTTTTTCCTAAAGTGGATGATTACAAAACAGGTTTTTTTCCTGAAGAATTAAAAACACAAGCTTTTCCTATGTGGGATTAAACAAAGATTTGTCCAGTCTGCTGGAGTGCAGACTTCTGATTGGAGCACAACAGCATCACCTGGAGGGTTTTTCTGTAGAAAAATAACAAGATTTCCCTGGTTGAATCATAACAAGGTTTCCTGGATAAAAGTAGAATACTTAATGTGGAGTGCTCATTGGATTACAACTCAAATTTAATTAAGGATTGAAAATATCTTAGAGCCCGGTGTGTGGAAGACATCTTTTGGTGAGCTGTGAATCATTTTATCTCTTAAATGCAAATCATGTAACCTGATTGAATCTTTTCTGTAGTAAGTAGTGCTTATGCTGTTAAATCCCCTGCAACTAAATAATAAAGAAACATAAAAACGTACAAATTTGGATTTTCCTTGACTCACCTGGATATTAAATGATGGAAAACTTGGTTCAAGATAACAACAATATCATTGGAGGTTTTAAATGGTTGTGTTAGCCAAAAAGAGTAAAACAATATCCTGGAACCTTATTTTCCTAGGTTCTAAAACTAACCAGACGGATAACAATAACTATCTACAAAGAGGTAAAGGCTGTCGTGAATGCATGTTTCTCCGTGAGATACGATCTGACTCCATTCTGCTAAGTCGGGCTATCGGCGGGGTGAAACGAGGATATGACATTGCAAATCGGAGACAGTGAACAGTCTGGGTGAATTTACCTCGTCTCAGCCTTAATTCTAACTAATCTTGAGACATATCAGGTAATACTCGTGTACAAGGATAAAAGTTAAAAAACCCGTTACTGGAGAGGCTGGAGTGAGGACTTGTCGCAAGATCCTGCGGCTAACCTCACTCACGTAGAATTAACATGGCGCCCAAAGTTAAATCCCCTGCTGAGGGTGTTGATGATAGTTTTGAATATTACACAACACGTTACAAAAGTGTTTTTTCCACAGTTTGGTAAATGTAGGTGAAAGTTGAGAGATCTGGGTGAAAGTTTAAACCTATCTGACCAGACTCTCGTGTGAAGGGAGGGTGAGAGCTAAGGAGACATTATGTCATTGTTCAGTGAGGGCTGAGAGGAGGTGTAAAAAGTTACCTCACGAATAACCAATGGAAAAATAAGAAAATGACATAGCGTCTGCAAGTGGGGGCTGAAGTCCCTCTGTTAGAGTATAAAAAAGCTGTGGAAGAGAAGAAAAATTGCTGAGTTTTTGGACCCCTGAAGAATTCTTGTGGATTATAACTGAACTCTCTGGAGCTGAAAAGAAGAAGATTGGATTATCTGAAAAAGGGTTTTTCTTTTTGCGCAACAAGGAATGCTTTTTTGCCTCTCAGCCCGGATATTTCCAACTTATTCACAATTTGGACTGGCTTCAGAGATGGAATAATTTTCCTATTCTTTTGGAAATCCCTTGTGGCACTTTCTGACAAAAAAAGGTAGGTTATATTCCCAGTTTAATCCACAACTAAATTTATATTAAGATTAAATTATTAATTAACAGTAAAAAAGCCTCCTTTTATACAAGAAGATTAAATAATCGGTTGAAACCAACAAAGCGGAGATCTTCTCGCTGAAAGCGGACGGGTTTATCAGCCTGTTTGAGCTAGAAAGAACACGGAGTTCTTTTTGTCCTCCCTGCTGCTGCAAAAGGGCCTTTGAAAGCTCAACGGAGCTGTGAATGGATGTTTTTACATTTTTATCGGAGTAACTGATTTTTCCTGGATATAATTATTTTTATTTTTTTCAAGATTTTTTTGTTTTATAACAATTCTGTGGAATAAACCTCAATTAATGGATTAAACCAATTTTTTTTCCCTTCTGAATGAATTAGGGATATTTTCCTTTCTGTTCATAACAGATTAAAAGGAGTTTAAAGAGAAGTTTTGTGCGTCGAGAGATCAGACTGCAGCAAGCTGAATGTTTGGGAAAATTGGGAAGATAAGAAGAACACAGTGTCCCTGTTCGTCTTCTAACCGCTGTTAAAGGCCTCTCGTAATGGATTTTTAACTAATTTTTCCAGGAATTACCACATTATCTAATGGATTAAAATTGTCTATTTCTGGATTACCATTTTTCTGGATGGATTTAACAAATTTGTGGAACAGAACAACATTTCTTGATAAGATTCAACATTAATTATGGAATACAACTGGTTGAAGATGCTGAAATCATGAAGAATTCTTTGAATTTGCTGGATACTCTGGGAAAATTTGATTAATTCAAAAAGAGTTTTTCCCCTGAACAAAAGGAGTGCTCTTTGCGGCTGCAGCGAGCTGAATGTTTGGAAAACAATCTTTGATGGATTAAAGCTGATTTTGCTGAAGGGATCCTGAAGATTGGAAAGTCAGTTATTGTTTTCGGGTCACCCGGTCTGACCACGGAGTGAGACCTACCAGCTGGAAGCTGACTGACCTTGGATATTCGGCTAGGAGAACACGATGTTCTAATTTTAGCCTCAGGCCTGCTTTGAAGGCCTTGTTCATCAGCATCGCGGAACAACTGAATGGATTACAATATCTTTGAATGGATAACACTTTTGAGGAATAATTGATTTTGCCTGGGAGGATTACCAGATTTTTTAGCCCTGAACAGTTTTGATGGATTACAACTGGGATTTTTAACACGACAGAATTACCTGGAGGTTTTTCTGTGGAATTACAACGAAGACTTATTCAGTCTGCTGGAAGTGCAGACTTTCCTGACTGGATTATAACAGGATTAAATGAAGATTTCTTTGGTGGGATTACAAAACAAGTTTTTCCTAAAGTGGATGATTACAAAACAGGTTTTTTTCCTGAAGAATTAAAAACACAAGCTTTTCCTATGTGGGATTAAACAAAGATTTGTCCAGTCTGCTGGAGTGCAGACTTCTGATTGGAGCACAACAGCATCACCTGGAGGGTTTTTCTGTAGAAAAATAACAAGATTTCCCTGGTTGAATCATAACAAGGTTTCCTGGATAAAAGTAGAATACTTAATGTGGAGTGCTCATTGGATTACAACTCAAATTTAATTAAGGATTGAAAATATCTTAGAGCCCGGTGTGTGGAAGACATCTTTTGGTGAGCTGTGAATCATTTTATCTCTTAAATGCAAATCATGTAACCTGATTGAATCTTTTCTGTAGTAAGTAGTGCTTATGCTGTTAAATCCCCTGCAATTAAATACAGAGGTGGGTAGAGTATTCAAAATTTTTACTCAAGTATTGTTACTTGAACCAAATATTACTCAAGTAAAAGTAGTGAGTAGGCATCCAAAAATTTA
>JBBPBX010069157.1:0-18935 GCA_038048925.1 Garcialebias charrua
AGACAAAGTGTCCTCAGTCGTCTACGAGATCAAAATCAGCAAAGGCCGCAAAGAGCCAATTGCTAAATGGGTACATCGAAATCAGATCAAACCTTACAAGGCGTTCAATGACTCCACAAAAGACAAAGATCTCACAAACTCACCGACTTCATGGGATAATAAGGTCGTCCAAACACAAGTTAGTAAATAAACTAATCAGGTTTAAACTACCATATTTCCCACCCTATAAGTCGCATTGTCCAACTTGAACTTAGAAACGCTAAGTCCAACACCCACAACAAAAACTAATCTTAACAACCATTTAAATCCACAAGATTTAAGTTGACCTCGGTCATAAAGTTGAGACCTGTTTTCTTGTGTGTTGCACTTTGGAATCTGACGACAAGAGTGTGTCGAAGCAGTGAAACGTTGTTTCCTTGTTGTTTAGTCATTACTGTTGTCATTATTTGAGATATTGTTGTGGTTCTGGACACTCCCAGCCAAAAAAGGTTTTGTATTAACATTGATTAATGCATAAGATGGATTTAACTATGCCAACATGCAGTTCGTTTTGTTAAATCTCAATCGTCGAAGAGTCAATGTAGTTTAAAGCTACTTAAGGTACAATAAACTACACTGGTCTCATAATTTCTAAATTGAACCGATTCGATCGTTTCTATTCTAGATTGTCTATTTATTTTGATGAGTCTCGCCATAGACTTCAAAATTTATTAGGAATACCAAATCCTACGTCGTTCGTCTAAAAGACAACAGACATTTAGATCAAACTATATTTCATTTTTATTTTAGTTTAACCTAAACTAAGTAATGAATGGAGGAATAGTTTGGAATTAGAGGCCTTCGTTACAGAAGCCCTCCAAAATTTTATAGGTACAGATCCCTATATCTAATTTTACAGAATTGATCCACCCCTTAATTGGTAATTGTAGCTGATCTAAACCATGATAGCTTACATACCAGGTGCATATAGGTAAGGCTTAATGTAAAATCCCAATCATAAGCCCACCTTAAAAAACCACATAATTGCATGACACATAGAACCAGAGTGGCACTGACTGGAAACCAACCAGCCAACAACCTTCGATGTGGGGACCTGCAGCTCCAACGCTTGGTCTTCAACCTTCATCCAAGGGTCGCCTCCTCTGCGTCAATCGAGGGATCCCCTCTACATGCTGATTATGAAAACAATTGTTGCTGATCAATCAACAAAACTAATCGTTGTGGAATTACCGCTGTGGATTATAAGACTTTGTTTCCCAAAGGATCACAGACTTTGTTTGCCAAGAGTTAACAGACTCAGTTTTCCAAGGGATTAAAAGCTTTTCGCAATGGGATTACCTCCGAACAGTATGGAATTTCCAAAAACTTTATGGGATTATAATTTTTGATTTTTCTTTTCCACTTGCTGGATTACTTCAAGATCAAAGACAGTTCAAGGTTTCCTTTCGTGTTGGACCCCATCCCCAAGGACTGGCGATGGCTTCCAAAAGGGGGGAGATGTAGTGGACATGACCTTGTCCACTTTTAAGACACCTGTGTACTTTTGAACTGTCCAGTGATGACCTTTACTGACCTCTCAGTAAAGCAGGACATTTAACACAATTATTCCATTAGTTATAATCTGAGGACATATAGTCACTAAAAGAGACTATTTCTATATCTTGATTTTATTCTAATGTAATCAAGAATAACTTTTCTCATTTTCATGATATGTGCTTTTATGCTGTGTTATTCTGAAATGTGTTAATTACTGTCTTCACTGCTGTGTTTAAAGGTGAAGCCTTCGGGTCACAGAGACCGGACGGTTTTGTTTAGAAACTCAGAGACAGTCTGATGAGCAGGGCTCCAGCGTTATCTGTCTTTTTTCCTAAACATTTCTCTCTGCTGCTGGCTTGTAACCTTGGGTTTGATAAAGCAAGTGAACTCCTCTCTGTGTTCCTGCTTTTAAGTTCTAACTGTGCGGAAACGCTTCAGTCTTTGAATGGACAAAGAGTTTGAATGGACGGAGACCTGAAAGCTCTCTGCCTTGCAGCTGGTCAAGCTTGGTCAAGAGCCAAAGACTAACTTGTCAGCTAGAACTGATGGACGTCTCCATCCAGTTCCCCGAGCAAAAGCTCCAAAGTTCTTAATGAACTTCCTTTGAGAAACATCTCGTCTTGAAGTCAGCCAGAAGCTGCCACATGTTTCTGACGGCTGACGCGGATCCGAGGAGACGTTGGAAGTAAACGACCAGTTCAGACGTACGAGGGCCGGAAGGACTCCGTGCACCTGGGAGGCTGGCAATATCTTTATCAGACGCATCGTCAAAAGGTAAAGAGCGGTTTACAAACGTACCTGGGATTTAGCCGAAGTCGGATGGAATGTGTCATCTCTGGTTACACTCGAGATAAATAACTTAATCTCTCCAACCTCTTATTCCTCCTACTCTTTCCCCTCTCTATCTAAGCTGGAAACTATATTTTTAAGCTAAAAGAGCCCACAGACTAAATATGTTAACATCCAATATTTATGTCTGTTGTGTTGAATTTAAGTGTGCTGACGTTTTAAATTGAAAGAAAGTGAAATCATGTCAATCAAGTGTAATGGTGTTAATTTAGTTGATTTATTCTAAATAAATGATAGTGTCTCTTTGACATATCAAACTAAGTTAACGTCTTTGTCACTTAATGGCTCTGTTTATTTATCCATCATAAAGATCACAGAAATATTGAATAAACTGAAAAAGAAGAGAATCCGTGAATTTACTATTCAATCTGAATAAGTAAATTAATTAAGGTAAAAAGGAGGTCAGTATTAAACTGACCCCCCCTTTAACCCCTTTACACCCGCGACCCGACCCCGGATAAGCGGAAGACAATGGATGGATGGATGGATAAATATACAGGTAGTCCCCGACTTACGAGCGAGTTCCGTACCTGCGAGTCGCTCGTAAGACGAAAATTCGTACGTCGGAACATGAAACATGTGTTCTCGTAAGTCCGGATTTTCGCTCGTAAGTTGGAACATTTATGCTAGCGCTACTACGAACACTCGTTTTTCATCAAAAACATTCATACTACTTCATAAACATGCTCAGAAACGTGTTTCCAAACGGTTAGCTGACACACTTTCATCTAAAAACACAAAAAAGTGCTGTATTTTTTACAAATTTACTGCTTGTTCGCCAGCTCGTAAGTCCGGAACCTCGTATGTAAGAGCACTCGTAAGACGGGGAATACCTGTATGTATATGTATATATTTTTTAATGAGATGCGTTACGCAGTGACGTGCGGTCAGGGGAGGCAAGCGAGGCTACACCTCCCCTGTCATCATGGAAAGAAAAAAATGTAATTTGAAAAAATAAATGTAATTATTGTATTTATATCCTTTGATTTGTACTATAAACTTATTTTACTAAAAACTAAACAAGTTTTAAGTTATTTTTTAGTCAAAATCACAGATTTTTTCTTATTTAGCGTTCAAAGCAGAGATGTGCAGACGTGCGAAGAGGTACCAGCTGCTTGGCTTCAGATTGCGCAATCATTCAGTTGACGTGCTGCAGCTGCAGTGTGAGCCGTATTCCTGCCCCTTTTATGTTGCTATTGTAAAGGATATATGAGGAGGGTCAATATTAACTGACACACTTTATATATCTTAATTACTTATTCAGATTGAATAGTAATTTTCACGGATTCCTTTCTTTTTCAGTTTACCCAATATTTCTGTGATCTTTATGATGGATAAATAAATAAAGCCATTAAGTGACAGAGACGTTGATTTTAGTTTGGTATGCCAGGAGACACTACCATTTATTTAAAATAAATCAACTAAAATTAACACCATTACACTTGATTGACGGATTTCACTTCTCTTGCAATTTAACACGCATCAGCACACTTAAATGTAACACAATAGACATAAATACAGGAAGTCAATATACTTAGTCTGTGGCTCTTTAGCTTAAATATAGTTACCAGCTTAGATTGAAATAGGGAGAGATTTAAGAGGAATAGGGAGAGGTTAAGAGAGGAAGTTATTTATCTTGAGTTTAACCAGATGACACTTTCCATCTGACTTCTGCTAAATCCAGGTACGTTTGTAAACGCTGACTCATTACCTTGAAGACGACTAGTCTTGTAAAGAGATGGTACCAGCCTTTCAGGCGTACAGAATCGTTGCAGGTCCAGCACGTCCGAGCTCGTTCTCGTTTACGTTTCAACGTCTCCTGGGATCCGTGTCGATCATCAGAAAAGGGTGTCAGCTCCTGGTTGACTTCAAGATAACTTATTCCAGAAAGGAATTTAATTCAAAGTTCTGAGCTTGTACGCTCGGTTCGAAGTGGACTGATAACAAGCATGTTATCAGCCTTTACTGAAGACGAAGGTCCTTAGCTCTTGACAAAACGTCCCACAGCTTGAAGAGAAAGTTCACATCTCTCCTTCCTCACAGGAACTAACTGTTTCAGGAAAAGTTAGACCCTTAGTAGAGGATCTGAGACTTGTCCCTCTCCGATTGGTCCAAGAGAACCAGTCGAGCAGTTCACTTGTTGTTATCATTATTCAAGGTTACAGCCAGAACAGAGTGAAAATGTTTAGGAAAAGACAGAGAGTGCTGGAGTCATTCTCATGAAAACAATGGATTAACTGTCTTCTTCATTTCTAAACAAAACGGCCGGGCCTCTCTGACCCGAGACTTCAACTTTCACACAACAAGAGTGACACAGTAATGTTTCACATTACAGAATAACACAGCATAATAGCACACATCATGAAAATGACAAAATGTTATTCTTTTGATTACATTAGACTAAATTTAAAGAAGCCAATAGTCTCTTTTGGTGACTATGTTCTCAGATTACAACTAATGGAATAATTTGTAGTAAATGTCTTGTTTTACTGAGAGGTCAGTAAAGGTCATCTCTGGAACAGTTCAAAAATACAAAGGTGTATCAGAGCGGGCACGGTCATGCCCACTACACTATTAAAATGTCCAAATAATTTTGCTATATAAATTACATTTCTATAGTTTAGCTGGTGAATATAATGTCTCGTGTTTTTGTCTAAAACTGTATGTGTGCGCTGAGCGATCACAAAACGGCTGTGAAGGTCCCAATTTCACACACACACGCGGCCAGCCTCATGTCATGGAGGCGGGGCTACTGAGCTCAGGGTTCTGCTTCAGCCTTGCACTGCAGGAGGAAGAGTGACAGTGCAAACAGAGCAAAAAGAGTAACTTTTCACAATCTACAAATAATGTATCTAGAACATTAAACACTTAACTAAAAGTTTTAGTATTTTGTTAACAATTTAGTTTTGATCCTGTTAACAATCACCTCAAAAATGCAAAAAACACCTAAAAAAAACATACCCAAATTAAATTAGAAGCAGTTCTTGATCTCCTTTGGAGTACAAGCAAAAGCTTGGTGTCTTTGTAAAGATAACACTTTGAATTTTTTTGTTTCAGCAGTCAAATTTGTTGTATCTGTTATTATTTTGTATTTATTTAGGTGAGAACACACAGAAATCAAGCATTTCTTTTGCCTCGCCTGAAAATGTTTATATTTGTCAAGCACCTGCAGACTGACACAAGAAGATATGGATTGGAAATTGATATGAACCTAAAGAGTGAAGTCTTTACTATGACAGGTTCAAATTTGAAGTCAATAGCATAACAATTGAGAATTGTGTGCCTGTTTTTTATGTGCATGTTTAGGTGGACCTCAAAGCTATCCAAGGCTATCCAAACTGTGCCAAATGTGTAACACCAACTTCAAAAGTCTGTAACTTCTGAATACTTCAACATACAGACTTCAGTGAGGGCTCTATTGAAAGCTTATATCAAGGGGAACCCTGTTCCATTCCTATATTTACTCTCAAACTGATTGAAATAACTGTAAAAGATGAAAAACGGAGTAAAATGTTCTTTTTGTTAGTGTGCATAAAAAAGGCTCCTCAAAAAGTACTTTTTGTAAACAAATATTTATATATTGTAAAAAATAAACAATAAAAACACACTCACTGCAAACTATTTACATTTTGGCCTCCTCTCCTACCTCCTCTCCTGCTGTTCTCTCACATCTCCACAGCTTCGTCTCTACAGCTAGAAGTATCATCACTGGAATCTTTCTGTCCTCCTTGATCCCTTCTAGGTAGACACTCCGTGTCTGAACCAGTTTGCCTGAAGTGAAAAAGAAAAATATTGATTATGTTGAAGACAGACAGACAGACACAAAAGACAGAAATACATGTGAGGGCGCTCGTAAGTCAGGGACTACCTGTACAGAAATAAACGGGACGGGACGGATGAAAACTCTTACTTCTTTATTCTATAACAGCAGTATAAAATAGCAGTATAAAATAGTTTTCACTTACTGCTCAAGTAATGCATCATCTTCCTCCCCCATCGATAAAAGCAGCTTCGACCTAGTCTCCACAGCTAGAAGTATCATCACTGGAATCCTTCTGTCCTCCTTGATCCTTCTAGGTAGACACTCCGTGTCTGAACCAGTTTGCCTGAAGTGAAAAAGAAAAATATTGATTATGTTGAAGACAGACAGACAGACACAAAAGAAAGAAATACATGTCATGGCACTCGTAAGTCAGGGACTACCTGTACAGAAATAAACGGGACGGGACGAACGAAAACTCTTACTTCTTTATTCTATAACAGCAGTATAAAATAGCAGTATAAAATAGTTTTCACTTACTGCTCAAGTAATGCATCTCCCCCATCGACCTCCCCCATCGATGAAAGCAGCTTCGATCAGAATCATCTCGAAGACGCCTCAGGCAAGGAGTTGTTTTGACATGCCCTGGTCACTAATCCTTCCTTGTAACCAGTTCCAGAGCCTCTTCTGCGGTGTATTTTATTTTTTAGGGCATTTAGCCATTGTGACATGGTGAAAAAAGTCCGGAAAAGCAATCGTAGAAGTCAGTATATAAAAGTTCTCCATTTTACGCACAAAGGCGCACGTGTTGCGCACGAACTGTGATTCCCTTACGCAGTGAAATTTAAACCTCCCTGTAAAACCCACCCCCTCATGCCACATGTCTCCACGATGGGATTTTCATTGGTTATACGTCTGTCGCGTCAGAATCAGCGTCTGATTTGATTGGCCAAAGCCCCACGTGGGAAAGTAGGCATTGGGTGATTTTTTTCGTCGTCACTGTCGGTGGATTTGATTGGCTCTAACGACTGAAACGTTTCACTCAGTTGGTCAAAATTGGTGTCAATCAAAAGCAGAGACCTTATAAAAGAGTTCTAAGACGCCCACATTTACAAAACTTCAGTTTTTGGGAAATGACGAAGCTCAGTATGCAAATTTATGTCACCCGGGCCCGTTAAACATAAGCACAGAGTTTACATTTTTAACAGGATTTCCCAAAACATTCCACAATTCAACTCCCTGTATTGAAATAAACCATCCCTTCAAACTAGTCCTATAACTTGGCTTTAGTTCCCTTTGGACTAGCAGCTTTCTCTCTTAACAAAATACATTTGAACATTTGAGGGTTCTAACAAAATATTATAGTCCACCAAATTATAAAACGTCAGTACTTTGAGTTGTTTAAATAATATATTAGATAGATGACATTAAGGCTTTCTTGTAATAATTCTCACAGCTCTTTTCTGTAAAATAAAAATAGATTTTGTTATAGTTTAATTTAATTTATAAGTAAAGGCAAGACTAAAATAATTTTTTATCCAAATTAAATGTGCTTTTTTGTGTGCTACAGTTTGTTTGAGTAAAGATTGCTGATACGAGATTTTAAACACAACCCGTCTGCTGCCAATCAAATGGGGAATAAACTACTCTGTAGGGTTCATGTATTATAAAAGAAGAAAATAATGCTATCCAAAGTATCCAAAGCGTTGAAGAAGCTATGGCAGACAGAAGCCAAAATGTGGAGAACATTTTTTGTCTTTGTCTGTTTTTTTATTATACATATGAAAAAAAAAACTGCACAGTGCCTCACCAGCCATGAACCTCACCGCACGTCACTAGCGTGACGTAAGTCTGAAACGTCGTAAGTCGAGGGTGTTGTAAGTCGAGGACTACCTATACAGTATATATATATATATATATATATATATATTAGGCATGTAACGGTTGTAATGGGTGTACCGAACCGTTTCGGTACACCACGTTCGGTCCAACTGCGTACCGTTTCGGTTATTTTTTCACTCATTAAACGTTCTTAACAGGGGAATATATGCACCGCGGAACAAAATTTCCTGGGCGCGTTTCAGCACGGAGCTATTTTCGCGTGGCACGCGCAGCATTTAGACGTTAGCATCTCGTGCGGTCTCCTGTTTGTGAACGTTATAACTTTCTTGTTAAAAGACAAGCGCACGCGCAGCTTGAGTGGACTTTGTTTCATGAAGACTCTGCAGCAGCTGAGTGCGTGACGCAGCTCTCTGTGCAGCAGCAACACGTCACGTGAACGCGCTAGAAACTATGTCATCCGAACGTGAACGAAGAGCTGTATTAAAACTACTTCATCCGAACGTGAACAGCAGCTGTATTAAAACTACTACTTCATCAGGTAATCAGAGCGGTCCAGAGCAATAACACAAGCTGTATGAGTTTTTAAATCTCTGAATCTGTCTGAACGTTGTTATATGCGCAGGCTTTAAAGTTGCTGAGCGTCGCTATGAGACATTCATCACGTCAACACTTCAAAAAGTTCAGCTCTTTATGAAAAAACTAACTGATGTTGTCAACAACAAGCCCTGGACCAGATTAAAGCCCTGC
Source organism: Garcialebias charrua (assembly GCA_038048925.1). Classification (NCBI taxonomy): domain Eukaryota; kingdom Metazoa; phylum Chordata; class Actinopteri; order Cyprinodontiformes; family Rivulidae; genus Garcialebias; species Garcialebias charrua. Next base: position 8,735 of record JBBPBX010069157.1, read on the forward strand.
CATGATGATGAAGAGTGAGAGATTCAATTGTTCAAGAGGTATTGTTTTATTATCTAAATAATCTTTTTTTTTTAAATCATAATCTTATTAACTTGTTTTTTTTATCTCTTTTGTTTTTTATTTCCAGTCTGTGACAGAGGTAAATCCACCTGCAGCTAAGTGATGACTGAACTGAACTCTGAATTTGTTGACAACACTGCTAATCAAATCTATCAGCACAATTTGCTAACTTTGCCTACAGGGTTGGAATCAGAGCTGGAATATTCATTCATTTATTTTCCACTTTATTCATTCTATTCAGGAAGTGAGAACAAAATTACCGTATGTTGCTAGTCAAAGGTAACCCATCATGCATGTTTTTGGTCAGTGGGAAAAGTCCTGAGTTCCAGGAGAAACAGCATGCATGCAAGGAGAGGAAATGCAAACTCCCCACAGAAAGGCCAAGAAGGCAAACCAGCAACTTTTTTGCTGTGTGACAATGGTACTAACCACTGCACACTATGCCACATAGTAAACATATGACACTATAAAATACACTTTGAATTATTTGTGATATAGGACTACAGTAGTTGTAATTTAATGAGATGACATTTTTATCAGACGCCTTGCTCTGTCAGCATTAGCAAATGTAGTTTTTGCAATTATTTAGCCTGAGAGGGTTGACATTTTTAAATCATGACGTATGCATCAACAAAATGTCAAAACTTAATGACTGACAAATGCTTTCCCAAACATGTCTGCTGGTGATTTGGAAATCTACCATGGAGATGTAGCACAACACATCCTCTGCCGTCTGTTTGACGCCCCACACTTACAGCAGCCTTGTGGCCTTGAGGCCTCTCATTGGCCTGTCTGATGAAGAACACTGATTGTCCCACTGCAGATTTTGTGTGATTAGGGTTAGATAAAATTATATTTCTGGAGGTTTGTGTCAGAGACAATGCTTAACCTAGAAAAGTAAGCGCTCACCCACGGCAGCTTAACTGAATGGAACCCCTTGTTGACAAACTGATCTGCTAAGGATTAACCAGTGGCTCAATCTATCAAAGGAAAGAATTAAGAAGATGTCCAGAAGGCTTTAGTGACCCTGTGGTCTGTCCATTACACTCACACATCCTTCCATGCTGAGGTACATGCACTTAGATCAAGAAGTTGTTTAAAAACAAGACTATGCGACAAAGTAGTGCAGGAAGTCAAACAATAATTATAAAAGCAATATCAATACATTAAAAAGTAAATATTTTAGAATCAAGAGCAATACTAACTAATTAACACACATAACATTTGGAGAATGAAGTTAAAAATGCTAAGTCAGTGTGTATATTTAAGAAAATGATCAAAACTGAATTGTTAAAAAAATACACGAAGTAGTTTAATGTGTATTGTATTAGAGTTAGAAAATTAGAAAGAGTTATTCATTTTGTTCTGTTACTGAATATTGTTTTTGAGAATTACAAAGTAACTGTTTGAAAAAAGGGGCAGATATAATGAGATTGCTTCCTCTTTGCACTGTAGAGTTTCAGCTGGCAACGGCAGATGGCACAGTGGATTGTGTTCACTGACAATGCTTTCTGGAAATATTCCTGAGCCCATTCTGTAATTTCCTTTACAGTGGCATTCCTGTTGGAGGTGCAGTGCCATTTAAGGGCCCGGAGATCACGAGCATCCAGTACAGTTTTACGGCCTTGACCTTTACGCACAGAGATTGTTCCAGGTTCTCTGAATCTTTTGATGATGTTATGCACAGTTGATGATGATAATTTAAAAGTCTTTGCTATTTTATGCTTGAGAACACCATTCTGGTATTGCTGCACTATCCTTCTGCGCAACAATGGTGGAATTTGGTGATCCTCTTACCATCTTGGCATCTGAGAGACACTGACACACTGAGAAGCTCTTTTTATACCCAATAATGTTGTCAATTGACCGAATTAGTGTTAATTGGTCTTCCAGCTGTTCGTTATATGCTCAATTTCCTTTTTCCAGCCACTTATTGCTACTTGTCCCAACTTTTTTGGGATTTGTTGACACTGTGAAATTTTGAATCAACATATTTTTCCTTTAAAATGTTACATTTACTCAGATTAAACTTTTGATCTGTCATCTATGTTCTATTACGAATAAAATATTGACATTTGCCATCTCCACATCATTGCATTCAGTTTTTATTCACAATTTGTTTAGTGTCCCAACTTTTTTGGAATCCGGTTTGTATATATACCCGGTATGTGTGTATGTATGTACACACTGAGATGCTTCAATGCTTATTTTTCTTGTTAAAGTTGCAAACAAAACAATATTTATAATTTTCTCAGCTGTGCTTGTAAACTCTGACAAATGATTTGTTTCTGTTGGTCAGATTTGGTGTTCTGGGGCCAAGTTAGCTTAATGCTAACCAGGGTCAGAAGCCGAAGCTGTTTGGACGGAGCCGCCCTGATGCTGCAGACCAGAGCCAGATCCCACAGTTGGACCATCTGCAGGTCTGTCCCAGCTTCACAGGAACGTGAGTTTTTCCACACTTTCGTACCGTGAGACACCTGGCACCAAAACTAAGCTCTTCTCAGCTTTTGGGAGCCCCACATCTGGATCTCGAATAAAAATGCCAACTTTACATCTGTTTTATCAAACATCAGGCAGTCGGAGAGAAACCCTCAAAAGCTGATCGTCCTGGAGACCAAAAAACAAACACGTGGAGAAGGTCAGAGGAACAGGAGTTAAACAGGTCAGGATGTTTCACAAGTCCAATAATGCTCACATGAACTGGAGAGACAAGGTGTTATGACTCACCTGCAGTCCTGCAGGACATCACTGACTGGAGCGTTCAACCACCTGGATTCACTTGTAGAGCCTCTGCTTCAAATAACCTCACAGTAAAACTGTGAATTTATCATAAATTAACATCTAACAGTAAAATCCATACCATACCATTTTATTTATAGAGCAGTTAAAACAGCATCAAGGCCAACCCAAGTGCTGTACAAACAAACAACAGGCAACACATAAGGCAACATACAAATGAAGTAAAAAAAACAACAACAGAAAATAGACATAAAATGTTGCAGATAATAAATTAAACAACCAAACACAGATCATCAGGTGTTGAAAGCAACAGAATAGTAATGGATCTTTAAACGGGAATTGAAAACTGAGAGGGAGGGGCCTGTTTGATGACCAGAGGTAAATCGTTCCAAAGTCTTGGCCCTGCAACAGAGAAGGTCCTGTCACCTCTGTTTAAGACGAGTTCCTGGAACTGTGAGGAGCAACTGGTCCGCTGACCTCAGAACACGAAGTTCCAAAGTTTGTTCCCTCATGCAGATGAATTTAATGCAGCAGAAGAAATTCAAATTAAACTGGGACATGGATGATAAAACTACAGAAAGAAATTAATTCATACAGATTTGTTGTTTTTTAATAATTTAGCAGAAAATTCAATGTGATTTTCAGTAAAATGTTCTGTTAACATTTTAAAACTTGTGTTTGTAGAAAACAAATAATGAACTGAATGAAAGAAGTATAATGTAAAATATGTAAAAAGAATAAAATGAATTCAGTGATGGGAGGCACGGTGCTGTAGTTAGTCGAGCTGCTGCCTATCAGCAAGAAGGTTGCCGGTTCAAATCCCAGTCCGGGGGCCTTTTTGGGTGGAGACTTGTCCAAGTGTCTCTGTGATGGACTGGAGACCTGTGCAAGTGTCCCTGTGATGGACTGAGACCTGTCCAGGTGTCCCTGTGATGGACTGAGACCTGTCCAGGTGTCTCTGTGATGGACTGAGACCTGTCCAGGTGTCTCTGTGATGGACTGAGACCTGTCCAGGTGTCTCTGTGATGGACTGAGACCTGTCCAGGTGTCTCTGTGATGGACTGAGACCTGTCCAGGTGTCTCTGTGATGGACTGAGACCTGTCCAGGTGTCTCTGTGATGGACTGAGACCTGTCCAGGTGTCTCTGTGATGGACTGAGACCTGTCCAGGTGTCTCTGTGATGGACTGAGACCTGTCCAGGTGTCTCTGTGATGGACTGAGACCTGTCCAGGTGTCTCTGTGATGGACTGAGACCTGTCCAGGTGTCTCTGTGATGGACTGAGACCTGTCCAGGTGTCTCTGTGATGGACTGAGACCTGTCCAGGTGTCTCTGTGATGGACTGAGACCTGTCCAGGTGTCTCTGTGATGGACTGGAGACCTGTCCAGGTGTCTCTGTGATGGACTGAGACCTGTCCAGGTGTCCCTGTGATGGACTGAGACCTGTCCAGGTGTCTCTGTGATGGACTGAGACCTGTCCAGGTGTCTCTGTGATGGACTGAGACCTGTCCAGGTGTCTCTGTGATGGACTGAGACCTGTCCAGGTGTCCCTGTGATGGACTGAGACCTGTCCAGGTGTCCCTGTGATGGACTGAGACCTGTCCAGGTGTCTCTGTGATGGACTGAGACCTGTCCAGGTGTCCCTGTGATGGACTGAGACCTGTCCAGGTGTCCCTGTGATGGACTGAGACCTGTCCAGGTGTCCCTGTGATGGACTGAGACCTGTCCAGGTGTCTCTGTGATGGACTGAGACCTGTCCAGGTGTCTCTGTGATGGACTGAGACCTGTCCAGGTGTCCCTGTGATGGACTGAGACCTGTCCAGGTGTCTGTGATGGACTGAGACCTGTCCAGGTGTCCCTGTGATGGACTGAGACCTGTCCAGGTGTCTCTGTGATGGACTGAGACCTGTCCAGGTGTCTCTGTGATGGACTGAGACCTGTCCAGGTGTCTCTGTGATGGACTGAGACCTGTCCAGGTGTCTCTGTGATGGACTGAGACCTGTCCAGGTGTCCTGTGATGGACTGAGACCTGTCCAGGTGTCTCTGTGATGGACTGAGAACTGTCCAGGTGTCCCTGTGATGGACTGAGAACTGTCCAGGTGTCTCTGTGATGGACTGAGAACTGTCCAGGTGTCCCTGTGATGGACTGAGAACTGTCCAGGTGTCTCTGTGATGGACTGAGAACTGTCCAGGTGTCCCTGTGATGGACTGAGAACTGTCCAGGTGTCCCTGTGATGGACTGAGAACTGTCCAGGTGTCTCTGTGATGGACTGAGAACTGTCCAGGTGTCTCTGTGATGGACTGAGAACTGTCCAGGTGTCCCTGTGATGGACTGAGAACTGTCCAGGTGTCTCTGTGATGGACTGAGAACTGTCCAGGTGTCCCTGTGATGGACTGAGAACTGTCCAGGTGTCTCTGTGATGGACTGAGAACTGTCCAGGTGTCCCTGTGATGGACTGAGAACTGTCCAGGTGTCCCTGTGATGGACTGAGAACTGTCCAGGTGTCCCTGTGATGGACTGAGAACTGTCCAGGTGTCCCTGTGATGGACTGAGACCTGTCCAGGTGTCCCTGTGATGGACTGAGACCTGTCCAGGTGTCTCTGTGATGGACTGAGACCTGTCCAGGTGTCCCTGTGATGGACTGAGACCTGTCCAGGTGTCCCTGTGATGGACTGAGACCTGTCCAGGTGTCTCTGTGATGGACTGAGACCTGTCCAGGTGTCCCTGTGATGGACTGAGACCTGTCCAGGTGTCTCTGTGATGGACTGAGACCTGTCCAGGTGTCTCTGTGATGGACTGAGACCTGTCCAGGTGTCTCTGTGATGGACTGAGACCTGTCCAGGTGTCTCTGTGATGGACTGAGACCTGTCCAGGTGTCTCTGTGATGGACTGAGACCTGTCCAGGTGTCTCTGTGATGGACTGAGACCTGTCCAGGTGTCTCTGTGATGGACTGAGACCTGTCCAGGTGTCTCTGTGATGGACTGAGACCTGTCCAGGTGTCTCTGTGATGGACTGAGACCTGTCCAGGTGTCTCTGTGATGGACTGAGACCTGTCCAGGTGTCTCTGTGATGGACTGAGACCTGTCCAGGTGTCTCTGTGATGGACTGAGACCTGTCCAGGTGTCTCTGTGATGGACTGAGACCTGTCCAGGTGTCTCTGTGATGGACTGAGACCTGTCCAGGTGTCTCTGTGATGGACTGAGACCTGTCCAGGTGTCCCTGTGATGGACTGAGACCTGTCCAGGTGTCTCTGTGATGGACTGAGACCTGTCCAGGTGTCCCTGTGATGGACTGAGACCTGTCCAGGTGTCCCTGTGATGGACTGAGACCTGTCCAGGTGTCTCTGTGATGGACTGAGACCTGTCCAGGTGTCTCTGTGATGGACTGAGACCTGTCCAGGTGTCTCTGTGATGGACTGAGACCTGTCCAGGTGTCCTGTGATGGACTGAGACCTGTCCAGGTGTCCCTGTGATGGACTGAGACCTGTCCAGGTGTCCCTGTGATGGACTGAGACCTGTCCAGGTGTCTCTGTGATGGACTGAGACCTGTCCAGGTGTCCCTGTGATGGACTGAGACCTGTCCAGGTGTCTCTGTGATGGACTGAGACCTGTCCAGGTGTCCTGTGATGGACTGAGACCTGTCCAGGTGTCCTGTGATGGACTGAGACCTGTCCAGGTGTCCTGTGATGGACTGAGACCTGTCCAGGTGTCCCTGTGATGGACTGAGACCTGTCCAGGTGTCTGTGATGGACTGAGACCTGTCCAGGTGTCCCTGTGATGGACTGAGACCTGTCCAGGTGTCCTGTGATGGACTGAGACCTGTCCAGGTGTCCCTGTGATGGACTGAGACCTGTCCAGGTGTCTCTGTGATGGACTGAGACCTGTCCAGGTGTCTCTGTGATGGACTGAGACCTGTCCAGGTGTCTCTGTGATGGACTGAGACCTGTCCAGGTGTCTCTGTGATGGACTGAGACCTGTCCAGGTGTCTCTGTGATGGACTGAGACCTGTCCAGGTGTCTCTGTGATGGACTGAGACCTGTCCAGGTGTCTCTGTGATGGACTGAGACCTGTCCAGGTGTCTCTGTGATGGACTGAGACCTGTCCAGGTGTCTCTGTGATGGACTGAGACCTGTCCAGGTGTCTCTGTGATGGACTGAGACCTGTCCAGGTGTCTCTGTGATGGACTGGAGACCTGTCCAGGTGTCTCTGTGATGGACTGGAAACCTGTCCAGGTGTCTCTGTGATGGACTGGAGACCTGTCCAGGTGTCTCTGTGATGGACTGGAAACCTGTCCAGGTGTCTCTGTGATGGACTGGAGACCTGTCCAGGTGTCTCTGTGATGGACTGGAGACCTGTCCAGGTGTCTCTGTGATGGACTGGAAACCTGTCCAGGTGTCTCTGTGATGGACTGGAGACCTGTCCAGGTGTCTCTGTGATGGACTGGAAACCTGTCCAGGTGTCTCTGTGATGGACTGGAGACCTGTCCAGGTGTCTCTGTGATGGACTGGAAGACCTGTCCAGGTGTCTCTGTGATGGACTGGAGACCTGTCCAGGTGTCTCTGTGATGGACTGGAGACCTGTCCAGGTGTCTCTGTGATGGACTGGAGACCTGTCCAGGTGTCTCTGTGATGGACTGGAGACCTGTCCAGGTGTCTCTGTGATGGACTGAGACCTGTCCAGGTGTCTCTGTGATGGACTGGAGACCTGTCCAGGTGTCTCTGTGATGGACTGAGACCTGTCCAGGTGTCTCTGTGATGGACTGGAGACCTGTCCAGGTGTCCCTGTGATGGACTGAGACCTGTCCAGGTGTCTCTGTGATGGACTGAGACCTGTCCAGGTGTCCCTGTGATGGACTGAGACCTGTCCAGGTGTCTCTGTGATGGACTGAGACCTGTCCAGGTGTCTCTGTGATGGACTGAGACCTGTCCAGGTGTCTCTGTGATGGACTGAGACCTGTCCAGGTGTCTCTGTGATGGACTGAGACCTGTCCAGGTGTCTCTGTGATGGACTGAGACCTGTCCAGGTGTCCCTGTGATGGACTGAGACCTGTCCAGGTGTCTCTGTGATGGACTGAGACCTGTCCAGGTGTCTCTGTGATGGACTGAGACCTGTCCAGGTGTCTCTGTGATGGACTGAGACCTGTCCAGGTGTCTCTGTGATGGACTGAGACCTGTCCAGGTGTCTCTGTGATGGACTGAGACCTGTCCAGGTGTCTCTGTGATGGACTGAGACCTGTCCAGGTGTCCCTGTGATGGACTGAGACCTGTCCAGGTGTCTCTGTGATGGACTGAGACCTGTCCAGGTGTCCCTGTGATGGACTGAGACCTGTCCAGGTGTCTCTGTGATGGACTGAGACCTGTCCAGGTGTCTCTGTGATGGACTGAGACCTGTCCAGGTGTCTCTGTGATGGACTGAGACCTGTCCAGGTGTCCCTGTGATGGACTGAGACCTGTCCAGGTGTCCCTGTGATGGACTGAGACCTGTCCAGGTGTCTCTGTGATGGACTGAGACCTGTCCAGGTGTCCCTGTGATGGACTGAGACCTGTCCAGGTGTCCCTGTGATGGACTGAGACCTGTCCAGGTGTCTCTGTGATGGACTGAGACCTGTCCAGGTGTCTCTGTGATGGACTGAGACCTGTCCAGGTGTCTCTGTGATGGACTGAGACCTGTCCAGGTGTCTCTGTGATGGACTGAGACCTGTCCAGGTGTCTCTGTGATGGACTGAGACCTGTCCAGGTGTCTCTGTGATGGACTGAGACCTGTCCAGGTGTCTCTGTGATGGACTGAGACCTGTCCAGGTGTCTCTGTGATGGACTGAGACCTGTCCAGGTGTCTCTGTGATGGACTGAGACCTGTCCAGGTGTCTCTGTGATGGACTGAGACCTGTCCAGGTGTCTCTGTGATGGACTGAGACCTGTCCAGGTGTCTCTGTGATGGACTGGAGACCTGTCCAGGTGTCTCTGTGATGGACTGGAGACCTGTCCAGGTGTCTCTGTGATGGACTGGAGACCTGTCCAGGTGTCTCTGTGATGGACTGGAGACCTGTCCAGGTGTCTCTGTGATGGACTGGAGACCTGTCCAGGTGTCTCTGTGATGGACTGGAGACCTGTCCAGGTGTCTCTGTGATGGACTGGAGACCTGTCCAGGTGTCTCTGTGATGGACTGGAGACCTGTCCAGGTGTCTCTGTGATGGACTGGAGACCTGTCCAGGTGTCTCTGTGATGGACTGGAGACCTGTCCAGGTGTCTCTGTGATGGACTGGAGACCTGTCCAGGTGTCTCTGTGATGGACTGGAGACCTGTCCAGGTGTCTCTGTGATGGACTGGAGACCTGTCCAGGTGTCTCTGTGATGGACTGGAGACCTGTCCAGGTGTCTCTGTGATGGACTGGAGACCTGTCCAGGTGTCTCTGTGATGGACTGGAGACCTGTCCAGGTGTCTCTGTGATGGACTGGAGACCTGTCCAGGTGTCTCTGTGATGGACTGGAGACCTGTCCAGGTGTCTCTGTGATGGACTGGAGACCTGTCCAGGTGTCTCTGTGATGGACTGGAGACCTGTCCAGGTGTCTCTGTGATGGACTGGAGACCTGTCCAGGTGTCCCTGTGATGGACTGGAGACCTGTCCAGGTGTCTCTGTGATGGACTGGAGACCTGTCCAGGTGTCTCTGTGATGGACTGGAGACCTGTCCAGGTGTCTCTGTGATGGACTGGAGACCTGTCCAGGTGTCTCTGTGATGGACTGGAGACCTGTCCAGGTGTCTCTGTGATGGACTGGAGACCTGTCCAGGTGTCTCTGTGATGGACTGGAGACCTGTCCAGGTGTCCCTGTGATGGACTGGAGACCTGTCCAGGTGTCTCTGTGATGGACTGGAGACCTGTCCAGGTGTCCCTGTGATGGACTGAGACCTGTCCAGGTGTCTCTGTGATGGACTGAGACCTGTCCAGGTGTCCCTGTGATGGACTGGAGACCTGTCCAGGTGTCTCTGTGATGGACTGGAGACCTGTCCAGGTGTCTCTGTGATGGACTGGAGACCTGTCCAGGTGTCCCTGTGATGGACTGGAGACATGTCCAGGTGTCTCTGTGATGGACTGGAGACCTGTCCAGGTGTCCCTGTGATGGACTGGAGACCTGTCCAGGTGTCTCTGTGATGGACTGGAGACATGTCCAGGTGTCCCTGTGATGGACTGGAGACATGTCCAGGTGTCTCTGTGATGGACTGGAGACATGTCCAGGTGTCCCTGTGATGGACTGGAGACATGTCCAGGTGTCTCTGTGATGGACTGGAGACATGTCCAGGTGTCTCTGTGATGGACTGGAGACATGTCCAGGTGTCTCTGTGATGGACTGGAGACATGTCCAGGTGTCTCTGTGATGGACTGGAGACATGTCCAGGTGTCTCTGTG
>JBBPBX010069158.1:0-18935 GCA_038048925.1 Garcialebias charrua
GCCAGGCCTTTAATTGTGTCCAGCATCAGAACAGCTGAAGTGAACAGGAGAGGACAAACATGTCTCCTGTTTCTGCAGATGTTCAGCTGACCAACATCTGGCTGCAGTGGAGAAACGTTCAGGAAGTAGAAACTAATTCTCTCCTGGACTCTGTGTCTGTTTGAAGCTCAGCAACGTTCTTCAGAGGCTCCTCCCACTCTGAGTGCAGCCTCTCAAACGTTGGTTCTGCTGAGTTCTGTCCACAGAACCTGCTCCACATCTCAGGTCCAGATGTTCCACTCAGCTGCAGGAGCTTCTAACGGCCCTTAAATCCCCACAAACATGAAGAGGAGAGAAGAAGAAGAACATCCAGGAAGATGTTTCTCTGAACTGACCAACACTTGACTCACAAGAAGTCCACGTGCTTCAGTGAGACGTGTGGAGAAGTTCAGGTGTTTGCAGAGTTCCTGCTGAAGTCCTGAACTCAGCCTCTGTTCTAAAAGTCTGTCACACAGTTCATGCTTCAGTGAGACGTGTGGAGAAGTTCAGGTGTTTGCAGAGTTCCTGCTGAAGTCCTGAACTCAGCCTCTGTTCTAAAAGTCTGTCACACAGTTCATGCTTCAGTGAGACGTGTGGAGAAGTTCAGGTGTTTGCAGAGTTCCTGCTGAAGTCCTGAACTCAGCCTCTGTTCTAAAAGTCTGTCACACAGTTCATGTTTCAGTGAGACGTGTGGAGAAGTTCAGGTGTTTGCAGAGTTCCTGCTGAAGTCCTGAACTCAGCCTCTGTTCTAAAAGTCTGTCACACAGTTCATGTTGAGATGATTTTTAAAGCTTCAACATGTTCCTGTCACTTTCTGTCCACACCATCTGAACACCTCCTCATTTCAGGAAACATCCACCACAAAGCTTCACTGAGCCTTCAACAACTACATCTCCCATGAGGCAGCAGCTGCTGGAGCTAACACTCATGGGAAATGTAGTTCAGCTTCATGTTCCTCTTCTGAGCTCATGACAGAGTAGTTTGGATCCATCGATGCATTTTCTTCAGCTGCTTTTCTCTGCAGCGTCAGGATCAGTTTGTAAAAATAATTCTCGTTTATGAAACTGAACTCTGAGCTGAAAGAGTCTGCTGAAACCAGCCGAACAAGCTGAAGCTGATACACAACACGAGCTAAAAGATAAAAAAGATGAACACTAGCTGAAAGAGTCTGCTGAAACCAGCCGAACAAGCTGAAGCTGATACACAACACGAGCTAAAAGATAAAAAAAGATGAAGACTAGTTAAAAGTTAAAGAAAAGAATCACTTGCTAAAAGTTAGAAGTAGCTAAACTTTAGCTAAAAGGTAAAAGTAGCATAAAGATTGCTAAATGTAGTGGAAGGCTAGCTAAAAGCTAAATAAAACACTGCAGCTCAAAGCCTAAAGTAACAAAATGATAGCTAGAAGCAAAGTGCTAGCCAAAAGCTAAAGAAATTAAATGGTAGCTAAAGTTGCAAAAGGCTAGCTAGAAGGTAAATGTAGCATAAAAAGACTGAAAATAGCGAAACAACAGCTAAAGGCTTAAGGTAGCACAAGAAGGCTAAAACAGAGAAGACAAACTGAAGCAGGTAAAAAGTTATTAAGAGATCTTAATGTTTTTCTTTATAGAAAATATTTGTAAATAAAGTTTAATAATTAAAAAGGATGAAAGTTACAAAGGTCAAAAATCATCCGTCAGCTCTGAATGAGATCATCAGTTTGATGATGAACGACTAAAACAGCATCAAGTCTGCAGAAACAGATTGTAACAAAGTGACAGAAGATAAAAAAACATCCAACAATGTTGTGAATGCTGACTCAGCGTTCACACATTAACATGGTTTCTCTTCATGTTGAACACATGAAACACACAGAAATGGGATTTCTGACCTCCAGCTGTGGTCACATGATCAAAACAGGTTCCAGATGTTCTGATGGAGCAACAGACAGAATCAGTTTTCATCTTTCAGGATTCTGGAAGTCCTTTGATTCCAGCTGCAGCTGTTGTTAAATGTGTGTTTGTGTTAGTCAAACATCTGGATGGGTCACACAATGGGAGCCTTGTGTGGGACTTGAATGGACTGATGATCCAGAGTACAGGTGTCCCCATACTAGTTCTTTCAGACTGAGTACAAGTACTTCAGTTTGGGTACTTGCTGATACTGAGTACTGATACTGAGAAGTGAATGAGTTAGTACTTAAACATTAAACTATGACTTTAGTTTTATAAAGAACAGGAAACAGTCAGCTGTCTCATCATCACCTGCGTTTATCTTCAAATGTCTCTGAACTATGGACATTTTTTATTATTTGTCCTCATTTAAGGACAAAGTGGACGGGGAGATGACGTCACCAAACATCAAAGTGGCGTTGGTCTTGTTGAGGGATGTGTATAAATGCAGCACGCTCTATTATTTGACTTTATTAAAATAGACTTTATAACTTTTCTGCTTCTTTACTGTTGTTGTGAACGATGTGAAATGTTTCCATGATGCTTCCTCGTGTTATAATCATTCTTCATGGGACTAACAGTCAGGAGACAGTGGAGAGCTCGTCTTTTATTCTGTTCCAGACCTTTGAATGAAATGGTACACACAGAGAGTATTCCCTGTGGGACTCCTGGAGAAGTGTTGACCTCCTGTGTGCAGCTGCTGGTTCGATTCTGAAAGCAGCAGGACGAGGTGAAGGCCCCTGAAGAGTTTTCTACAAACCTTTTCATTTCAGGAAGTCAGAGCGAGTCAGAGACTCAGACGAGGCAAAGAGACGTGAAGAAGTTCTGTTCTTGATGACGTGTTGACCTGCTGCCACTTGTTGGCTCTTCTCCAAACTTTGTCATCAACTTCATGACGTCCACACCTGATCGTCTGACAACCAGTTTGTTCCACGACAGCTCTCCATACGAGCTGCAGACCTGTTGAAGCTGTTGTGATGCTCACAAAGGCCAGATTCCAAATTTGGAGAACGGGATGTTTTTTTAATAAATATTTTATACATAAAAAATGTTTTTTTAATCCTGTTTTCACTTTGACTTTATTAAATAATCTGTTAATTAAAGTTAACTCTGCAGAAAAATCATAAAAAGACTAAATTATTGGATCTCAGCATCATTTCCCTCAAACATGTTTAAAGAAGAGCTGCAGCCTTTGGTTCAACTTTATTCTAACCCACAGATGTTCAAATCACAAAACAAGAATTACAATTTAAATCACTAAAATAAAATAATCTGTGTACAAGAAACAAATCCACACATCTAAATTGAACAATAAAAGTAGAACAATGAGTGAAAATACATCAAATGATGAGGGAACAAAAATAGATGTTTTTGTAGAATCTGGTTCATCAGAGATTTAATTCAGTTCAGTTTATTTAAATAACTCCAAGTCACAACAGAAGTCGTCTCAGGAACTGAACAGAAAGATTCATCTGAAAGTCCTGATGAACCTTTTATTAGAACCTGCAGAGATTTGAACAGCTGATCTGAAGCAACATGCAGGTGTTCAACTGAACTGAGCACTCATGCTGTTTGATGGTCTCCTTCTCTGTGGAGGACATCCATCCATCCATCATCCATCCATCCATCCATCTATCCATCCATCCATCATCTTCTGCATAATCTGCTCAAATGTTATTACGTTACAAATGTTTGGGTTCTAGGATGAAGTCAGACAAAAAGGTGTTACAACACGATGACACACGAGCTGATCTGATCTGATCCATGCCATCATAGTGGAAAAGGAGCATGAGTGGACATGAATGAAAGGGTGATCATGTTTTGTCCATGTCTGAGTGAAAGGAAAGTCCTCAGACAGGTCATGTGATGGAACATGAGCAAATGAGAAGAAGTCCTAAAAATGATGCTGATGGATCAAAAGAGTGAAATGTGAACTCAGAGTGCACAGATGAACATCAGCTGGATGCTGAAGCCAGATGTTTGCAGATGTTCCTGCATGTAGTTTGTGAGTGGATCCAGCAGGTGGCAGCACTGAGCTGTAAATGAGCTCCAGAGCAGATGTGAAGGCAGATGTGAAGCAGCCACAGTTAGTTGTTGTGTGAACATGTTTCACACACAACACACAGGAGGTGTGGAGAGAGGAGAGCAACATCACAGCAACACGTTGCTGCTTTCAAAGCAACACTTGTGTTTGTGCTGCAACAACAACTATTAGTCATGACAGAAGATCAATGAAGTGTCTGAGCAGCTGCTGGACCATGTGACCCCGGGGTCAAACATCTGCAGCTCTTCATCTTCTTCTAGTGGCTCTTCATCACCTTTTGATTCATTTCACTTCTATTGATTTATTCACTTGATCTTGAAGGTCCAGGTGAAACTTTAACATCAAGTTCTCCAGATGTTTCAATCATTTGTCAACATCAAGTTCTCCAGATGTTTCAATCATTTGTCAACATCAAGTTCTCCAGATGTTTCAATCATTTGTCAACACAAACATGTGTCACAGCCACGTGCACATCCCTCACATCCCAGTGCACGTTGGGGTCTCCTGCTGCTCCACAAAGGTCTGGACCATGTGAAGACCTTGTTGTAACTTTTTTTTAAACTGTCATCTAAAGGTCCATTTCTGGTTGATTTATGGAACATTTGAACACATGTAAACTAAGAATTCTGACTTGCAGCAGGACACCAGCAATTTGATGTAAATGTATGTAAGATTCACAAAACTAGGTCTCAAATTAAAATGAAGATGTTTTATTCTATTGAAAATAATTCAGTGCATTCCACTCAAATTATTACAAGGAAGTAAAACTATTCCACAATCACAAGCTTTATTGTAATCAAAAGTAAAATAAAATCAAGAAATACAGCAAAATAAAACAAAAGCTTTTACATCATCATGTATGAAATTTGATAATAAACTTTCAACATTGATTAAACCAAACAGCTTGTTGTAAAATGATTGGAAACATGATTGAATTATCACATAAATATTTTGAACAGTAGAAGTTTTGGGTGAATTTGTCATTTTAGGAGATGAACTAAATGAGGATGATGCTCATGTAAAACTTGTCAAATCTTCTCTGACAAAACCAAACATCTTATTCTGCTGTTGACTCTTGTTTGGTGTTGTTTATTGGATTCAACAAATAAGTCTTCCATCCATCCATCCATCCATTTTCGTCCGCTTATACGGGGTCGGGTCGCGGGGGTAGCAGCCTAAGTAGGGAGGCCCAGACTTCCCTCTCCCCAGCCACATGGAGCAGCTCCTCTGGGGGAATCCCAAGGCGTTCCCAGGCCAGCCGAGAAACATAGTCCCTCCAGCGTGTCCTGGGTCTTCCTCTGGGTCTCCTCCCGGTGGGACATGCCCGGAACACCTCACCAGGGAGGCGTCCAGGAGGCATCCTAACCAGATGCCCGAGCCACCTCAACTGGCTCCTCTCGATGTGGAGAAGCAGCGGCTCTACTCCGAGTCCCTCCCAGATGACTGAGCTTCTCACCCTATCTCTAAGGGAGAGTCCAGACACCCTGCGGAGAAAACTCATTTCAGCCGCTTGTATCCGAGATCTCGTTCTTTCGGTCACAACCCAAAGCTCATGACCATAGATGAGGGTGGGAACGTAGATCGATCGGTAAATTGAGAGCTTTGCCTTTCGACTCAGCTCTCTCTTCACCACGACAGACCGGTACAGCGCCCGCTTCACTGCGGATGCTGCACCTATCCGCCTATCGATCTCACGCTCCAGTTTTCCCTCATTCGTGAACAAGACCCGAGATACTTAAACTCCTCCACTTGGGGCAGGACCTCCTCCCCGACCCGGAGAGGGCATGCTACCCTTTTCCGGCTCAAGACCATGGCCTCGGATTTGGAGGAACTGATCCTCATCCCGGCCGCATCACACTCGGCTGCAAACCGCTCCAGCGAAAGCTGTAGATCACGATCTGATGAAGCCAATAGGACCACATCATCTGCAAAAAACAGAGAAGCGATTCTAAGGCCACCAAAACGGATCCTCTCAACACCTTGGCTGCGCCTAGAAATTCTGTCCATAAAAGTTATGAACAGAATCGGTGACAAAGGGCAACCTTGGCGGAGTCCAACTCTCACTGGAAACGAGCCTGACTTACTGCCGGCAATGCGGACCAAGCTCTGACACCGGTCGTACAGGGACCTAACAGCCCATATCAAAGGGCCTGGTACCCCATACTCCCGGAGTACCCCCCACAGAACCCCCCGAGGGACGCGGTCGAATGCCTTCTCCAAGTCCACAAAGCACATGTAAACTGGTTGGGCAAACTCCCACGCACCCTCCAGGACCCTGCTGAGGGTGTAGAGCTGGTCCAGTGTTCCACGACCAGGACGAAAACCACACTGCTCCTCCTGAATCCGAGGTTCGACTATCCGACGGACCCTCCTCTCCAGAACCCCTGAATAGACCTTACCAGGGAGGCTTAAGAGTGTGATCCCCCTATAGTTGGAACACACCCTACGGTCCCCCTTTTTGAATAGGGGAACCACCACCCCAGTCTGCCAATCCAAGGGAACTGCCCCCGATGTCCACGCGATATTGCAGAGTCGCGTAAGCCAACACAACCCCACAACATCCAGAGCCCTAAGGAACTCAGGGCGAATCTCATCCACCCCTGGAGCCCTGCCACCGCAGAGCTTTTTAACCACCTCGGTGACCTCAGCTCCAGAGATTGGAGAGCCCGACCCAAAGTCCCCAGGCTCCACTTCCTCAGTGGAAGACGTGCCAGTAGGATTGAGGAGGTCTTCGAAGTATTCCGCCCACCGACTCACAACATCCCGAGTTGAGGTCAACAGCACGCCATCCCCACCATAAATGGTGTTGGTCGCGTACCGCTTTCCCCCCCTGAGACGCCGGATGGTGGACCAGAATCGCCTCGAAGCCGTACGGAAGTCATTCTCCATGGCCTCTCCGAACTCCTCCCACGCCCGAGTTTTTGCCTCAGCAACCACCCGAGCCGCATGCCGCTTGGACTGCCGGTACCTATCTGCTGCTTCCGGGGTCCCACAGGCCAAAAAGGCCCAATAGGACTCCTTCTTCAGCTTGACAGCATCCCTCACCGGTGTCCACCACCGGGTTCGAGGGTTGCCACCACGACAGGCACCAACAACCTTGCGGCCACAACTCTGATAAGCTGCCTCGACAATAGAGGCGCGGAACATGGCCCACTCGGACTCAATGTCCCCCGCCTCCCTCGGAACGTGTTCAAAGCTCTCCCGGAGGTGGGAGTTAAAGCTCCGTCTTACGGGAGACTCTGCCAGACGTTCCCAGCAGACCCTCACAATACGTTTGGGTCTGCCAGGTCTGACCGGCATCCTCCCCCACCATCGGAGCCAACTCACCACCAGGTAGTGGTCAGTTGACAGCTCCGCCCCTCTCTTCACCCGAGTGTCCAGGACATGCGGCCGCAGATCAGATGAGACGACAACAAAGTCGATCATCGAACTGCGACCTAGGGTGTCCTGGTGCCAAGAGCACATATGGACACCCTTATGCCTGAACATGGTGTTCGTTATGGACAATCCATGACGAGCACAGAAGTCCAACAACAGAACACCACTCGGGTTCAGATCAGGGGGGCCGTTCCTCCCAACCACACCCCTCCAGGTCTCACTGTCATTGCCCACGTGAGCGTTGAAGTCCCCCAGCAGAACAAGGGAGTCCCCAGGAGGCGCACTCTCCAATACCCCCTCCAAGGACTCCAAAAAGGGTGGGTAATCTGCGCTGCCGTTTGGCGCATAGGCACAAACAACAGTCAGAGCCCGTCCCCCCACACGTAGGCGAAGGGAGGCTACCCTCTCGTTCACCGGGGTGAACCCCAACGTACAGGCACCAAGATGGGGGGCAACAAGTATGCCCACTCCTGCTCGGCGCCTCTCACCAGGGGCAACTCCAGAGTGGAAGAGTGTCCAACCCCTCTCAAGGAAACTGGTTCCAGAGCCAGAGCCATGCGTTGAGGTGAGTCCAACTATTTCTAGCCGGAACCTCTCAACCTCACACACTAGCTCAGGCTCCTTCCCCACCAGAGAGGTGACATTCCATGTCCCAATGGCCAGCTTCTGTAGCCGAGGATCAGACCGCCAGGGTCCCCGCCCTCGGCCACCACCCATCCCACATTGCACCCGACCCCTTTGGCCCCTCCCATAGGTGGTGAGCCCATGGGAAGGGGGACCCACGTCTCCTCTTCGGGCTGTGCCCGGCCGAGCTCCATGGGTGAAAGCCCGGCCACCAGGCGCTCGCCAACGTGCCCCACCTCCGGGCCTGGCTCCAGAGTGGGGCCCCGGTGACCCGCGTCCGGGCGAGGGAACATTTTGTCCATTTATTGTACTCATCATTGGGGTCTTCGGGCTGCACTTTGTCTGGTCCCTCACCTAGGACCTGTCTGCCTTGGGTGACCCTACAAATAAGTTTTAATAAACAAAACATATTTACAACATATTTTACTCATTGAACAAACTGGAGCCTCAGAAGCATGTGGAAGAACCATACACAGCTACAACAGCCTGGCACCTCTTCATGCTGCTCACTAGTTTGGTCACACACTGCTGTGGGATGGCATCTCATTCTCTACCAACATTTGTTGCAAGTAGGGTTGGGCATCGTTTGAATTTGAGCGATTCCGGTTCCGATTACTCGTTTCGATTCCGGTTCCTTTCGATTCCCAATTCCGATTCTTTTTGTAGGCGGGGTAAAAAAAAAAAGACATGTCAATCCAATTCAGTTCAGTTTATTTATACTGTATAGTGCCAAGTCACAACAGAAGTCGTCTCAGGGCACTGAACAGAAACAATCAAATATAAAACTAATAACCTGATGCATGCTCAATAATCCAGGTAGAAAAATCTAAAAAAGCTAAGTCTGGTCCTCTGGACATTCAAAAAACAAAACAAAACAAAAAAATTGTAGAAACGTTTCGTCTTTCATCCGAAAGACTTCCTCAGTCTGAGCTGCTGTATTCAGCTCAGTCTTATAAATAGCACCCTCTCACAGTGGAACAACCAGTTGGCTGATGACAGCCGAAACCAGCTGCTCACATGATCAAGGAGGACCATCAGCCTAACGATGGATCGTTAGCACCCTGATGGTTGTTTGCTATTCACAGAGGGCTGAGTGATACTAGCAATAACAGCATTGTAAGGGGGACAGTTGAACCCGGAGGCCTCCACCTCTGTTTAATGATGGACGGTTTCTTTTCACAAAGATGGCCTCCTTTACTCCTCTCTCAAACCATTGTTCCTCTCTATCAAGGATGTGAACATCTTCATCCCTGAAAGAGTGACCGCTGGCCTGGAGATGAGTGTAGACTGCAGAGTCCTGACCTGATGATGTTGATCTTCTGTGCTGGGCCATCCTTTTGGCCAGTGGCTGTTTAGTTTCCCCGATGTAAGACTGATCACAGCCCTCCTGACACTGAACAGCATACACAATATTACTCTGTTTGTGCCGGGGGACTGGATCTTTGGGATGAACCAGTCTTTGCCGTAATGTATTTTGGGGTTTAAAAGCCACTGGGACGTTGTGTTTAGAGAATAAACGTCTCAATGTCTCTGAAACTCCCGCAACATACGGAATGACCACTGGTCTGGGTCTGGGTTCCTTCTTTTCACCTGATGGCTGGCTAGAGTCCTGTTTGGGTTTCTTCTCTGCTTTCAGGAAGACCCAGTTAGGATATCCATATTTCTCTAGAGCAGTGGTTCTTAACCTTTTTTGAGGTACCGAACCCACCAGTTTCATATGCCCACTCACTGAACCCTTATTTGGGAATAAATAAAATATTGTTTTTTTTTCCAAATTCCAAATTCAATTTACTGGTGCACAAAATGAGCCGTGTATCAACATCACCTTGCTCAAAGAGCAAAACCAACACAGTGCATGAACTCACAACAAATTACGGTATTACTTTATTCTGGCCCATAAGAGTTTCATCCCCCCAAAATATTTTTGTACTATTTTTCTAATTAAAAATAAAATAGGAATTTTTTTAGAAGAATTTACTTTTTTTTTTTGTCGTTTTGAATACACAAAATACTTTTTTGGGGCCAGAGTAAAGCATTGCTAAAATTACATACCTGCAAATCAGTGTGACTTCTGCTGTTGTTTCTGGGAGACCTGTTTGGATATGCGTGGCTTCACCTTGGCAAGTGCTACTCTCATGTCATCTTCACAGCAAAGTCTGTTCCTTTTCTTCGTTTTTATGTCCAGCATCCTCGAAAAGGATTGCTCGCAAAGATATGTTGTGACAAATGGTATAAAATATTCCAGAGCTTTTTTTTTAAACCTCCACGGCAGAGGCTCGATCGAACCCAGGTTAAGAACCACTGCTCTAGAGCCTGTTTTGTGTGTGATTTCTCCTTCTGTCTGGCTCTGGGTGCTATATATAAGACTGAGCTGAATACAGCAGCTCAGACTGAGGAAGTCTTTCGGACGAAAGACGAAACGTTTCTACAATTTTTTTGCTTTTGTGACCATAAGGTGGAGCTCTTGCTCCTTTAAATTATACACCAGAACACCAGAATAGACTTTTGCAAATTTACAACATTTAATAAAACAATTTCATTAAAACAATCCTTTTAAAACCAAGGTTTCCAGTCCATCACTCAGTCCTTGAAACGGAGGAAGACTCAAATAAGGGAAAACACTTTAAAACCATAACCGGTCGTTGTCGTCTTCCAGTCCAAATGTTCTTCAACGGAGTGATGTAACGCCCTGCCCACAACACCTGTCCGACCAGTACAGGTTTTGATGAGAGTGGGTCAAACAACCAGGGAAAGACAGGACAAGACAGCAGAGTGTCCACAGCGCTGCAACTCCAAGACAATAAAATCAGGTGCCTAAAACAGAAAACCCATTATTGTGGATTCAGACAAAAAAATCAAAGTCTAAATTGCATGTAGCTTACCCAGAGGTGGAAACACAGCCAAACCAGGGAGGAAGCAGGTCAGGTCAGCAGGTGAGGATTACAAGGAAGCCGCACGCCACAACAACCCCCAGCCACAGCCGGCAACGCCAGCAGGGCAATGCTGCAGAAACGCACGACAGGTGTAACGCCCAAAAAACCTAACACAATCCCAGACACTGATTGAAAACTGGCACTTACGATCTCAGATGAGCTGATCAAGAACACAAGCAGAAAAAAAGCAGCCGACTGTAGTGAAGGAAGCAAAGATACACGCACCGCGCAGCAGCCTGCCCAAATATATAGGCATCTGCCCCGCCCATCAATCAACGGTGATTGAGGTGGCTGCACCTGGTCCACAGAGCAGAAGGAGGGGGGGGGGAAGGAGTGAAACACCATCTCACCACATTCTACCCCCCGATGTTGCATCGTCGCCCCGACGATGGACCTGCACACTTCAACACCAGGGGCGAAAAATGGCAAACTGTGCGTTGGAAACTGGCTGACTAGATCCTGCAGCATAAACCACAGGTCGAGGAAGGTGATGGACATTTGAATGCTGTCCTGCCCTTAAACGGGCAGTACGACGCAAAGACGGAAGAACTGCCTCAGTAGTTTGAACAGGGTGACAGTTTCCCAAAGTGACCGGTGGAAGCAACCCTGGGGCTGTGGAGCTAGAAGGTACAGAAATATCAGAGACCAACAAGCACAAATCATCCTCCAGAGAGTCATCCAACCCCCTTGTAGGCATGGCAGTTTTTGACTGCAGGGGTGCAGGTGTGGGCTCTGGCCCAACCCGAGCCTTCAGCATATCCCGATGCACATTTCGAGTTTTCTGCAAGTCACTCACAGGAGCCACAGTATAAACCTGCCCTCCAGCCGTTGGAGCTCTCACAACCTGATGGATAACTGAGTTAAAGAGGTCCTGGATTTTATGACGACCTCTAACACTATGATCACGCAGGTAAACCAACTGTCCCTCTTGTAATGGAACCTGCCGTATGCCTTGATCATGATGCTGTTTTCTACGCCCTGCAGCTGCCAACAAGTTATCCTGAGCATGGTGAAAAGCCATAGTTAACCTAATCCTATGTTCAGCCACCCAGTCCACTACCTCACCTGGTGCAGGATCCTGAACACGACCCAACAAGAAATCCACAGGCAGCTGAGGTTCACGGCCAAACATAAGAAAAAATGGAGACTCCCCAGTACTCTGATGGGGGGTAGTGTTGTAACAAAACAGTACTTGGGGAAGACTGGAAGCCCAATCCTGCTTCCTAGACACTGGTAGAGTGCGCAGAAGGTTATGAAGTGTTCTATTAAAACGCTCACACTGCCCATTTCCAGCAGGGTGGTAAGGGGTAGTGCGCGATTTTTTAACTCCATACATATTACAAAGCTGCTGAATCAACGCACTCTCAAAGCTCCGACCCTGATCTGAATGAATGCGGCTTGGAACCCCAAATCTAAAAAAACATTCATTGAGCAAAACCTGAGCGACAGTAGCCGCTTTCTGGTCCCGAGTTGGAACAGCAACTGTGTATTTAGTAAATACATCAGTAATTACCAGCACATTTTCCAAGCCATTCCGTGAAGGCTCCAACATGGTAAAGTCCATGGCAACAATCTCATTTGGCCGAGAAGCTAACAGATGACCCATAAAAGTGCCCGAGCTAGATGTTCCATTTTTAGCGACCTGGCACCGTTGACACTCTTGTACCCACTGTTTAATGTCATTGGACATCCCAGGCCAGTAACAGCGCTGCCTCACCAACTCAGCGGTGCGCTCCACACCTTGGTGTCCATGCTCCTGATGTAACTGAGTCAAAACACTCTGTTTAAGAACTGATGGCAAAATGAGTTGTAAAATTTCCTCACCCCCATCTGACCGATGGACTTGACGGTACACCACACCATCTCTTGCAACAAGACGACCCCACTCTTTTAAAAGAACCAAGGACAGTTTGGGAAATTGCCGTTTCTCCTCGGGAGTAGGATAAACCTGCCTCTT
Source organism: Garcialebias charrua (assembly GCA_038048925.1). Lineage (NCBI taxonomy): Eukaryota > Metazoa > Chordata > Actinopteri > Cyprinodontiformes > Rivulidae > Garcialebias > Garcialebias charrua. The sequence goes on from JBBPBX010069158.1 coordinate 12,883, forward strand.
CCAAAAACCCAAAATGTCCTTCAGAAGGGGGTCAGCTTCCTGCAAAGTGTGAAGGTCAGACACAGAATGAGATGGCAAAACAGTTGCCACAAATTGAGTTGCAGCCACTGGAACAGGACATGGGGCACACCGAAGAGCCTCTGGGATGGAGGTGCCCGACTGAAGTTCTTCCAAGCCATTACCTGATATAGGCTGGCGGGAAAGTGCATCAGCATTGTCATTGCTGCGTCCAGAACGATACTTAATATCAAAATCAAACGCAGCAAGTTGAGCAGCCCAGCGATGCTCCACTGCACCAAGCTTGGCTGAATGAAGATAACTCAAAGGGTTGTTATCTGTATAGACCACACACCGATGGCCCAAAAGATATTCCCTAAATTTCTCAGCCATGGCCCATTTTAAAGCCAGGAACTCCAACTTCATAGAGCTATAATTAGCCATGTTGCGCTCTGAAGGGTTAAGACCTCGACTGGCGTATGCAATGGGCCTTACTCCACCCTCCGTTTCCTGTGACAACACTGCCCCAAGTCCACTGAGACTGGCATCTGTCTCTAAAATAAAAGGGCGTGAAAAGTCAGCATATGCCAACACTGGTGCAGATGTTAATTTTGCTTTTAAAGCCTCAAAGCTCTCCTCACACTCTGATGTCCAGGCAGATTGAAAAGCCTGACCAGACCCCTTCCTGGACTTTGTGCCTACTTGTTGTGCCACCAGCTTATGAAGAGGACCCGCTAATCTAGCAAAACCCTCCACAAAGCGCCTGTAATAACTAGCAAAGCCCAAGAATGAGCGTAGTTCTGAAACCTGTGTGGGACGTGGCCATTTAGCTACTGCCTCAGTCTTGGCAGGGTCTGTGGCTACACCTTTATCTGAGATAAGGTGCCCCAAGTATTTAACCTGTCGTTTGAAAAAAGAAAATTTTTCCAGTTTTACTTTCAGACCTTCTCTCTGAAGCAGAGCAATGCAGACTCTCCACAGTGGTTCCTGGTAGGACATCAGGTGGTGGAAGATCCAGGGTACTGTTGATCAGCTGTTTCCCAAACACACTCTCCTGGAAGACGCTGCCATCACTCTGACGCCCATATGCTCTCACATCCACCATTGTGAAGCGGTAACGTGCGTCACACGCAGCCAGGAGGACAAGATTTAGTCAGAAGACCCATTTAAACTCACACATGAGAGTCCACACTGGAGTGGAAACTTTCTACCCAAAAATATTAAAATAATTATTATAGACCATGAGATGCAACTCGTGGATGACGGCTAACCAACTTTTCATCTCAACATGTCCGCTGTGTGGAAGTATTTTACACTAAACACCACAAGACAGCAACGTGCAATGTCTGCAGAGCCGCTGTACCAAGAGAAGAAAGCTCCGTTGTGACCTACAATACATCAAACTTAATAAACATCTGAAAAAGCACCACAATAAAGAACACAAGGATTGTTTAAAGCTGCACTGGCATCATCTTGTAACTATGCATCATATTGCACTACATATATATGTTTTATGGTAAATGGTAAATGGAGCTTATTTATATAGCGCTTTCTAGCCCCCTGTGAGGAGCCCCAAAGCGCTTTACATTGCCAAAGAAGCTGACAGCGAACAAAAAATTGCTGACAGTCAACAAGATCCTGAAGGTCATGACACTGTCTGTCTAACAGATGGTACCGCAGAAGGCACGGATGACTCCCCAACCGTGAGCACAAGCCCGGTAAGTGAACCTTCAAATGGGTGAGGCAGAAGAGACACAACAGTTGGACCAGACTCTGGCCCAACATGCGAACCTCCTCTGCGAGCTGAAACATTCAGCACTCACTGAACACTACCTACCTCAGGTAGAACAAGGTGTAGAGATCCAAGGATCCTACACCGATGATGCTGACAGTCCGGAAAATGACAGTCGACAAGACGTTGACAGTCAACAGGACATTGTCTTTACAGATTGCGAGGACCCCTCATCAGACGAAGGGGGGAGACACTCGCACACCAACAACAGTGACCCGTCGCAGTCTGAACAATCAGACACACCTGCGACTGCGCCGACAGTTGTGACACACCTGAATTACACAGAAAGAGGTAAACGTAAGAAGAAACGTTGGCCGAAACCTATAAGGTTCCTGTGTACTGTCTACTCTCAGCTGCGCAAACAGCTTAGACTAAACAAAGGCATCCTAACTCGTGCCCATGGACGGACGTCCTCACCTGTGTGCGTGGTCCCCCATGACCACAGGGGGGTGATGTTAGGTCATGCCCAAGACAAAGACAAAGATTTCAATAACCCCACAAACGACAAAGATCTCACAAACTCACAGACTTCATGGGAAATTAAGGTCGTCCAAGCACACGATAGTAAATAAACTAAACAGTTTAAACTATATTAGTTGCTAAAAGAAACCGTTCCAACTAGAACTTTGAAACGCTAAGTCTAAAAACCCACAACAAAAAAAACTAACCTTAACAACCGTTTAAATCTGCAAGATTTAATTGACATCGGTTATAAAGCTAAGACCTGTTTTTCTTGTGTGATACACGTTGGAATCTGACGACAGGAGTGAGTTGAAGCAGTAAAACGTTGTTTTCTAGTTGCTTAATTGCTATTTTTGTTGTTATTGAAGTTTGGTATTGTTTTCTGAACACTCCCAGCCAAAAGAGGTTTTGTATTAATGTTAGTTAAAGACTTAAATGGATTTAACTATGCCAACATGCAGTTTCATTTTGTTAAAAACCTCAATACAGTAATTGAAGTCCATCCATCCATCCATCCATTTTCTTCCGCTTATCCGGGGTCGGGTCGCGGGGGTAGCAGCCTAAGTAGGGAGGCCCAGACTTCCCTCTCCCCAGCCACTTGGAGCAGCTCCTCTGGGGGAATCCCAAGGCGTTCCCAGGCCAGCCGAGAAACATAGTCCCTCCAGCGTATCCTGGGTCTTCCTCTGGGTCTCCTCCCGGTGGGACATGCCCGGAACACCTCACCAGGGAGGCGTCCAGGAGGCATCCTAACCAGATGCCCGAGCCACCTCAACTGGCTCCTCTCGATGTGGAGAAGCAGCGGCTCTACTCCGAGTCCCTCCCGGATGACTGAGCTTCTCACCCTATCTCTAAGGGAGAGTCCAGCCACCCTGCGGAGAAAACTCATTTCAGCCGCTTGTATCCGAGATCTTGTTCTTTCGGTCATAACCCAAAGCTCATGACCATAGATGAGGGTGGGAACGTAGATCGATCGGTAAATTGAGAGCTTTGCCTTTTGACTCAGCTCTCTCTTCACCACGACAGACCGGTACAGCGCCCGCTTCACTGCGGACGCTGCACCTATCCGCCTATCGATCTCACGCTCCAGTTTTCCCTCATTCGTGAACAAGATCCCGAGATACTTAAACTCCTCCACTTGGGTAAGGACCTCCTCCCCGACCCGGAGTCATTGTAGATTAATGCTACTTAAGGTACTATAATCTACACTGATTTCACAATCATTTAAGTAGAACCGATTCGATCGTTTCCATTCTAGATTACCTATTCATTTTTGATGAGTCTCGCCATAGACTTCAAAATCTATAGGGAATACCAAATCTTACGTCGTTCGTCTAAAAGGACAACAGACATTTAGACCATACTATATTTTCTTTTCTATTTTAGTTTAACTTTAAGCTAAGTTATGAATGGAGGAATAGTTTGGAAGAAGAGGCCTTCGTTACAGAAGCCCTCCTGAACCTTCTATAGACGTAGATCCCTATATTTAACTTTGATGCATGATCCACCCCTTAATTGGTAGTTATAGCTGATCTAAACCATGATAGCTTACATACCAGGTGCATATAGGTAAGGCTTAATGTAAAATCCCAATCATAAGCCCACCTAAAACCACATAAATGCATGACACATAGAACCAGAGTGGCACGGACTGGAAACCAACCAGCCTTCAACCTTCGATGTGGGGACCTGCTACTCCAACGTTGGTCTTCAACCTTCATCCAAGGGTCGCCTCCTCTGCGTCAATCGAGGGATCCCCTCTACATGCTGATTGAAACAATTGTTGCTGATGAAATCAACAACTCTAATCGATATTAGTTAGGCTGATTGGTGACTCTAAATTGACCCTAGGTGTGAGTGTGAGAGTGGATGGTTGTTTGGTGTGAGTGAGACAGGTCCCTCTTGTAAATGAGTCCCCGTGACTCAACGAGGCTAGCCTGTATAAATAAAGGTTGAATGATATGGAATTACCGCTGTGGAATTACCGCTGTGGATTATAAGACTTTGTTTTCCAAAGGATTAAAAGCTTTCCGCTAAGGGATTACCTACGAACAGTATGGAATTTCCAAAAACTTTATGGGATTATAATTTTTGATTTTTTCCACTTGCTGGATTACATCAAGATCAGAGACATTTGGTGGTATCTTTTCATGTGGGACCTCATCCCCGAGGACAGGCGATGAGTTCCCAAAGGGGGGACTGTAGTGATACAACCTTGAGTTTGAAGCACGTCTCTGATCGCTCTCAGTAATGAACTTTTTGGGAGTTATTCCTGAAGGGACAATAATACTTTTATTACTTTTAATTTGAATCAAACATCATAAATTAAGTCATCCAGAGACTTCTTTTAATTTTGTTAACTCAAATGTCATCAAATGAATAATTTTATTTGTAAGAGCATCAGTACATTTTAATGTCAGATAAATCAAATTCGACTTCCGGTTATGGCGTCTCACTGAGCAGCTGCTGTGCTCTGAGCTCCGACCAACAAATCCTATTTTTGGATATCTAACCACTGCTAAGTATATTTTATACAAGCTAGAGGTTCAATTTGATATTTCAAGATGCCGGCTAAACAAAAGCCAAAAGTTAAAACGACAACCAAAGAGAGTCCCGAAAGTGACGCCGGCAGCGAGGTGGAAACCGAACACAGTGAGGAGGCTAACGCTAACGCAGGCGCCCAGGCCTCTGTAGCTAACTCGGAAGCTAACATTATGGATGCAATCCTAGCCTTGAAATCTCATTTTTCACTACAACTACGGGAGATTATAACGTCAAATCAAGAAATCAAAGACACAATCGGAACATTCCTCGAGAGGTTTACCTCTGCAGAATCACGCATTGGGGACCTGGAAGACGGCGTGGCTAAGCTAACTAGCAAAGAAGCTTCCATGCAGAAGAAGATCCAAGAGCTTACTTTGAAGGTGGATGAGCTTGAAAATAACAACCGGAGATCCAATCTAAGGCTCGTGGGATTACCCGAGAAATCAGAGCAAGAAAACATCACATCTTTTCTTCAAACCTGGCTGATGGAGGTCCTGGGGCGAGACACGTTTCCGTCCCCTCCCGTTGTCGAGCGGGCACACAGGTTGCAAGGACGGAGCGCTCCAGGCGGAGGCGGACCACCGCGGGTGGTCGTCATGAAGTTCCTGAACTACCAGGACAAGATGAGAGTGATGAACGCAGCACGTCTGAAGGGAAAGGTGATGTACAAAGGCTGTCATGTGATGTTCTTCCCGGACCTGTCTGCTGAGGTGGTGAAACAACGGAAACAATTCGACCGGGTGAAACAACAACTCAGTGAGCTGAAAATAAACTTTGGACTGATTTTTCCAGCAAAGATGAGGATCTTCCACCAAGGTAATCGCTTTCTCTTTCACACACCAACTGAGGTGGAGGAATTTATAAGGAAAACAAGACAACAGACTGATGAGTAACCATACTAAAGGCTAGAGGGCGCCAAATAGACTTAATTATGATTAATATTCTACATGATCGTTTTTTTTTTTTATTTTTATTTTTTTTTTTTTTTTTTTTTATATACAATACATATGTTTCATGTTTGTATGTATGTATGTATGTGTATGTGTATGTGTGTATGTATGTATATATGTACATATGTATATATATATGTATGTATGTGTATATGTATATTACTATTGATTTTTTCTTTTCTTATTTAATTTATTCATTTTTATTTAAACAATTTATATATATGTATATATATATATTTATATATATATATTTATCATTTTATTATTATTATTATTATTATTATTATTATTATTATTATTTATTATTTATT
>JBBPBX010069159.1:7179-18935 GCA_038048925.1 Garcialebias charrua
ATTTTCATGAGGAGTTTGAATCTGGTCTGGGGGCGGGGCTACCGTTTCACAGTGGGTTGAGTGCCTCTTTAAATTTCAAAGAACTGCAACCGCAAGTCCTCCTGTGCACGCTCACGTCACTCAGCTGATGCAGGTGGAGGAACAATGACGAGCTCGTATGCATGCATGCATGCATGGATTGATGGATGGATGGATGGATGGTTGGATGATGGATGGATGGATGGAACCAAACCGCCCAGGCGAAATTAAGCTATTTAAATAAACGCATTATAAATGCGACGTGTCAGCAGTGACGTATAATAAATGCAATTTATGCTCCGGAGCGACTTATACGCTAGAAAATACGGTACTTTGATCTTGTGTGTTTGAAGATTTTTCTAATGGAAAAGCACAAAATTATTTTAACAAGTGTAAACGTTGGTTTTGGAAAACTCAGTTTTAAAGAGTATTTTATCTAAATAAACAACAAAAGATGAGCAGCATTACATCAACACAAAGAACCTACTAAGACCTGCACCTGTAAGATCTCCCTCAGTGGACGACCAGTCGACGGCGGCCAGCAGCTGAGCCTCCTCCTCTGGAGACACAAAATCCTCCACCAACACTAATCCTTCTGGCAATGACACCAACGCTTCATCCTGATGCTTTACTGTACACAAATACACGTAACACATAAAGTAAAGGTAAGTCACAATGACTGCAGAGCATTTACAACATATTTTGTAGATGAGTGTTAAATTCTAAGGAATGTACCCGAGTCGACATAACTGAGGTAGAGTGTGACGCTGCTCTCTCCACACTGCAACTTCTGCCCATTGAGCAGGGTGTGAGCTTTCCGAGCACCGTCTTCAGATCTGGAAAGAGAAAGATGATAAAAACTGTATGTATGAAAATAAGGTTTATGTCCAACAATGTCTCCTGCAGTTCATATGGGACAGCTGCGAACTACAAGTAATCCAACAAGCACTTTAGATCTGCATTTTGTAGTATTTGTACTTGTATAGTGGTTCTATTGGTTCAAATACTTTTACTCTTTTTCCAGAAATGGGAAATGGCTGCCGCTCTGCTGCAGCTGACCCTCTATCGAACAAGACTATGAAATAATAATAATAATGTCACATTTTTGTCATCTGTGTATGTTTCCATACAAGACGAAATTTGACTCTGCATTTAACCCAATCACCACCAAATGCAAGCACACCTCACGACAGTGAGCAAAGAGTCAGGCAAGAACATCCCAAATCTCACCCCAAGAAAAAAATCCTCTCAGAGGTTCCTCTTTTGACTCTGATGCTGTCAACATTTTCAAATGTTTTATAAAGGAATAGAGACAGACATGTCTATGTGGTAAATGGACTGTACAGTACTTATCTAATCAAGATACTCAAAGAAGTTCACAACACAATCTGTGTCCTCACTTCATTTCTACAAAACTAACTGAACAAATCATTGTAGAGACTGATCAGTGTGTTTTTAGATCACATTCACACCAACGGGACACATATCAGAGGCAATGAAGGATTCAGTGTCTTCCCAGGGGCAATTCAACATGTGACTACTGCTGGAATCGAACCCCCAACTCTCCCATTGGAGGACAACTGCTCTGACCACTCAGCCACAGCTGCTCAGTCCATCCACCCATTATTGTTTCCCGTTTCTTCCTTTTCAGGTCACAGGGGTCACTGGTGTCCATATCCAGCTGTCACTGTGTGAGAGGCGGGGGACACCCTGGACAGGTCACATGTCCATTACAGGGACATATAAGAGACAAACGAGACAAACAACCATTCATACCTATAGGGACAATTTAGAGTTACCAGTCAGACTAAGGCCCTGTTTACACGGCGCATATTTTGAGTGGAACCGCTCCTTTCTCTCTGCGTCTTTGCTTATCATTGACACGAGTTCACTGGCCCCCCTCTTTGCATCCGATGCTTTTCTGATCCACCGCTCAGAGTGGAACTTTTTCGCAGACCCCCCGTTGATAATGTAAACATCTCCCGCGGAGCTTTTGTTTGAACACATGCACGCAGCACGCACGCGCAGACAGCCGGCATTTTAACAATGGCGGTGGACTGGACAGTGGACACACGCACCACTTTCTGAACTATAGCTGATGGAATATATTTTGATTCTCATATTTAATTATTCTACACCTTACCTGCATCTGTGTTGGAAGAGAGCCAGCTGCCTGGATCCAGTTGTCTGTTAACGAGGCAGTCGGACATTTCACGTGTCACGCTGCACTATAACATACTAAATGTGCTATATATTAACAGTTTAACAATAATAAACAGTATTTATGTTAGCGTGGGAGATATTTACATTTATCTGAGCTAAATGAAGCTATCTGGACTCGTTACGTCATGCCTAACATGCTGCATGTTGAAAATGAAGACACCAGGTTGATTTTTAATTTATTTATTTATTCAACACCACAAACTCATGTCACAAACACTGAGAATTAAATTGAACACTTTTAAAAACACGTTAACCGAACTTTAATGAACTGGACTCTGTTGTTTTCATCCTGGTGGAAACTGGACCCACATCCGAACCGCCGGTCCGCTTCGTGGAACAGCTTCGACCTCGCAGGAAAAAAATAAAAATAAAACCTCAGTTGGTTGTTCTGTGATCGAACTAAACACAAGGAAACATTATTAAGAACATTGTTTACCTTGTAGCGCTGCTGGAAATCAGCTGATTCTCACGGACTAAAGTCAGACATGTTGACGCGGTTCCGGTCCAGTCAGCGACTGGTGTGCAGCTTGTTAGATGAAGCGGCCCCACTTGGTGTCAAATCTGTTGACTCTTATCCAAAATCCAGCTTTAACTTGTTGTTAACTTGTTGACAACAACTTAGTAGCTGAACTTTTAGCCAGAGAGGAAAACAGACGAGGCAGGCTGCCTCGTCTGCTCTGTTTACCTCAGGCAGCACGCATGCGCAGTAGTGAAGGTTCCAAAAATCACAGCGCCATCTAATGGCCCAGCATGGTAACTACAGTGAAATCATGAGGACGGGGGGTGGAGGGGGAGAGAGTCGTATCCACAGAATTCGACCGTGTCAACGCAAAACTTTTCACCTAATTAACATACCCAAAACATCCGTTTCCCCCACACAGTGTCCGTGTAAACAGGGCCTAACATGCATGTTTTTTGGTCTGTGGGAGGAAACTGGAGTACCCGGAGAAAACCCACGCATGCACGGAGAGAACATGCAAACTCCACCCAGAAAGGCCCCGGCCAGGAGATTCAAACCAGTGACCTTCTCGCTGAGAGGCAACAGCTCTACCAACTGAGCCACCGTGCCACCCTGTCTATACTGCACATCTGCATAAAGCCTTTTGACAAAATGGACTTAATGGCATCTTGTGCCTAGTTCTGTGGTCGTTCAACTCCTGGTGTTCAGTAACTGCTGGCTCAGAAATGATCCCTGCTTCTCTAAAGCAACATGTTCTACCTGTATGTGACGAAAGCGTACGGCTTGTGGGGCGGCATGACCAGGCTCTCCAGCTCCCCGGCCTCTTTCAGGGCTGTGGAGAGGTCCTCACGACTGACGCCATTTCCCAGCCCACCGTTTGTCACCACCAGACTCTGCACATGAGACACAAAGAGCTTTAAGAAACAAGATAATCAATCAATGGACCCTGACATAAACGTTTTATTGGATATTTAAACTACTGTAAACTTGGCCGATTAATGCACACTTCTGTTTTTTTAATTGTATTTCATTTTTTACACAATTTAAACCCAATATAATTCACACTTTCATACTTCTATGGGTTAATCACGTCTACTAATAGCTGAATACTAATTTTAGATGTTACTAAAACATTAAATCAAAGATTAAATTGGTTACATTCTTACATTATTGAGCATGCATCAGGGTATTACATTCTTACACATTTAAAAGAAGGTCTTGTTAATATTCACATTTTTAAAACTAACTCATTTTTATTTTAATAAATAAAAACAAAATACGATCTATTTATAGTGCACGTGCACTGTTCTTATTTCAGTTATGAATTTCTGGGACTCGGTGTTTTTAGTGAACTTCCGGTTGTATTTACGTGAAGTGTGAACGGTGTTTCCGGTTTACCTTGGTAGGCTGCGGTGCAATGCTGATGCCTTCATGCTTCAATAAGGTGTGACTGGCTTTGAGCTGTTTTCTTAACACTTTCTTCTCCTCTTTACTCTTTTTGACGATGTTCACGTTTCTTTCCATGTTGTTAGTTCGTCTTCTAAAACTGTCCGGCTGCAACACATGCCAAAAATATTTGGTTCCGAAGCGACGACGACTTCAACCTAGTTCTGAACTTTACTTTCAAGTTTGATTTGATTTGATTTGATTTGATGTTTATTCATTCATTTTAAAAGAACAATACAAGACAGTTTCATCAGATACAAGATTACAAGTAGGATAAAATGAAGGGAGCAGAAAGAAGATGAAATCTTATTATATCTGCCCCTATTTCACAGTTTGTTCAACCAATGATAACTTTCAAGCAACATCACAGAATGAATAGTTCTACCTATTTTCCTAACTGTAATACACAAACTACATCACAAAATGAATAATTCTACTTAATTTTCCTGACTGTAAAACATAAACTAGATCACAAAATGAATAATTCTACTTAATATTTCTAACTGTAATACACAAACTACATCACCCATAATTCTAATTAATTTTCTAATTCTAATTTTTTTTTTTTTTTTTATATAATTTTATTTAATTTTCCTATTTTTTTAATTATTTTTTCTACTTAATTTTCCTAACTGTAATACACAAACTAGATCATAAAATGAATAATTCTACTTAATTCTACTTAATTTTTCTAATTGAAATACACAAACTAAAAGATGGCACAACATCAATATGTTCACAAAATGAATAATTCTACTTAATTTTCCTAATTGTAATACACAAATTCATCACAAAAATGAATAATTCTACTTAATTTTTCTAACTGTAATACACAAACGTACATCATAAGTACAACTGTAACCGGGTGGTTTTAGTTCATTGGAAGAGTGGCTGTAAATTCCCACTCTGGTTTGGCTCCCTGAACACACCGTGTCCTGTTCCTCCACCTTCAGTGTGGTTTAGCTCATTAGTGTTACTAAGCACCAGGTGTGTAAGCCAAACATTCTTCTCCAGGGTGTTGGCTGTTTAGTCTCTTGCTGCATGTGGCTGTAGTGAGTGCTGCTGCAGTGTTCATGGAGTTGTGCAAAGCCCTGAAGCACAAGCTAAGGACATGTGCCAGTGGGTGGCAGATTGCCACTGCAACTAATTGAATGTGCTTGTTGTTGGGGTTGTGACTGATTAAGATTGCTACAGTTGCTATATTGTGCTCCCAACTCTGTGCCTTGTTTTAAACTGTACATGCTCTCATGTTACTGGCATGTAACATCCTTTGGTGTTAAGTGATTTGGAGTTGTGCTAGCCCTTTACAACTGGCCTGGTAGAACCACCATAGCATAAATGCATCTAATAAAGGCTGTTTTAATATTGAAAGGAATTAATAAAATATATATTGTATACAACACTTCTGTTTTTGTCATTTGAAGCCAGGCGTACCTGCGTATTTGTAATAGGGAAGCTCTAGACTATTTACAGTCTACCAGTTGGCTTTAGAGTCACATCCTCTGAGTCACAATCCGGGCCTTCATAGCCCGTGTTACATTTACTGGCGTTGTTGGTAGGGTCTGGCTGATAAGGCAGTTTGTGTGTGTATATACAGTATATATATTTTATTTAATTATCTCTAAAGAGCATTTAGAAGTTGGGAGCATAATAGGCTAACAGTAGGCACATCGTGGGACCTAGCTGGATACCCCCCGACAGTGAAGAAGGACCCACCTCTCCGTTCCTATGGCAGAGGAACTTGAAGAACTCCGGGCTCGAGTCCAGCAGTTGGAGGCCGATAGGAGTCGGCTGCAACAGGAACGGGACGTTGCACTGGCAAATTCAACTCAACATGATGCACCAGCTGGTCCCAGTACACGTACAGCTCTGGGGAGCATGGGGACAACTGACCGCATCATCTACCTGCCAAGGGAGCGAAAGTGTCCAACCTTCAGGGGGACTCATGGTATTGGGGTTGAGGAGTGGGTAGAAGAAGTTTGTACCAGCATGCAAGTTCGGCATGTTGAACCCACAGATCAGGCTGCTTTCATTTTTGACCATCTCGAAGGTGTAGCTCGGGATGAGATTAAATATAGACCATTAGCTGAACGTGAGAATCCAGAAACTGTTTTTACCATTTTGAGAGAACTGTATGGTTGTCAACAGTCGTATGTCTCACTACAAGAGGACTTCTTTTCACGGAGACAGTTAGATGGTGAAACTTTGCAGGAATTTTCCCATTCCTTGTTTTGTTTAATGAACAGGGTTAAAGCTAATTCTCCTCATGCCATGACTAATGCAGACATTTTACTTCGTGATCAATTTATTCAAAATGTTAGCAATTCTGATCTGCGTAGGGAATTAAAGCGTTACGTTCGTGACAATCCAAGGTGTACATTGCTGGAAGTTAGGGCTGAGGCCATTACATGGGAGCGTGAGGGTGGGGTGGACAACAATAGTGTTGTGCCGTCCTCTTGTGCTGTACAACGGGCTAGTGCACCCACTCTCCAAATTGAGCCCCCCTCTAATTCTACTTCCTCACAAATTGCCACTCTGACAAAATTGGTACAAAAGCAACAGGACCAGTTGGATCAGATCACTCAATCCCTTGCAGCTATGCAGCAGCACCCTGTGGCCAGTTCTTCTGGTCCTAGTAGTGTGATTTGTCACAGGTGTCAGCAACCAGGTCACATTGCTCGGTACTGTAACGCCCGTTCCCAGTTCAGGTCCCCTCGGGTCCAAGCCACCACTAGCCCTCAGTTGTCGGAAAACTAACTCCCCCTAATGTAAGGAGCCAGACATTAGGAGGGGGTGGTTCAGGCTCAGTGGGTCCCCATGTAGATGAGGTGAAGGAGCGTTTAATGGCGCCTTGTCCCCAAGTCACTGTGAAATTATCTGGAGTTCCGGTCCAATGTGTCCTTGACACAGGTTCTATGGTTTCTACCATTTCAGAGAGCTTTTTCAGGAAATATTTTCCAGACAAGTTAAAGTCCTGTCATTGGTTAGAGCTGAGAGCTGCCAACGGTTTAAGCATTCCGTACTTGGGTTATCTTGAGCCCGACATAGAGGTGTGTGGTGTGGTAATTCCTAGAAGAGGGATCTTGGTTGTTAGAGACCCTCCAGGTCGGGTTAGTTTACCTCATATACCGGGCATAATTGGGATGAATGTCATAAAGGCCTACTATTTTCAGTTGTTTGACCAGTATGGCCCTGAGTTGTTTGAACGCCCTACAGTTTTGGGGGCTTTCAGTTCCTGGCTTCCTGCCTTCCAGTTATATCAGCAGACCAACTTACAGAAAGGCCCTATTCAGACTAGTGTCGCAAAGCTGCGTGGTAAAAGACCTGTGGTAGTTCCTGCTGGCACTACTAAACTTGTACCTGCTACTTGTTCTGCTATGTTGGCCTTGGCAGGGGCTGTTTTGATTGAACCCTTAAATGCAAAGTTTGGCTTACCTGAGGGTTTGTTAGTGTCTCCTTCTCTCTTGCATGTTGTTCGGGGTACTGTTTATGTTCCTGTGGTGAATGTAGGGGTGTGTACGGTTACACTGAAACCCCGCTGTTCTCTTGGAGTGTTGTCTCCTATAGATGTGGTGAGCCTACCATCAGAGTTGCAGGAAGTCCCTTGTGTACAGGAGCAAATTATTGCTGCAGTCAGGTCCCATACTGCCGAGACTGGCTCAGTTAGAGAGAAGATAACCTCCCTTGATCTCTCTATGCTAGATGGAATAGAGCAGCACAAAGTGAGAGCCTTATTGCTAAAGTATGAATCTGTGTTTTCTGCTTTTGATGGTGACCTTGGCTTTACCAATTTAATTGAGCATAGCATCCCTTTGTCAGATGATGTTCCCATACGACAGCGGTATCGGCGCATCCCTCCATCTGAATATGAGGCAGTTAAGTCTCACATTAACCAGCTGCTGGCAACCCGGGTAATTCGAGAGAGCAGTAGCCCTTATGCGTCCCCAATTGTCCTAGTCAGAAAGAAGGACGGTAGTCTTCGCCTTTGTGTAGACTACAGACAACTTAATAAAAAGACCAGGAAGGATGCTTTTCCACTGCCTCGAATAGAAGAGACACTAGACTCCCTCTCGGGCGCCTGCTGGTTTACGACAATGGACCTTGCTTCTGGATATAACCAGGTTCCAGTTGCAGAGATCGATAAGCCAAAAACAGCTTTCTGCACCCCGTTTGGCCTGTTCGAGTTCAACCGTATGCCATTTGGACTATGCAATGCACCAGGGACTTTCCAGCGTTTGATGGAGAGGATATTTGGGGCCCAGCATGGTCAGTCACTCTTGTTATATCTGGATGATATTGTTGTGTTCTCTTCCAGTGTTGATGATCACTTGACACGGCTGGAAAGGGTTCTAAGTCGCCTAAAACAAGAAGGATTGAAAGTCAAGTTAGAAAAGTGTGACTTCTTCAAAAAGCAGGTGAAATATCTGGGACATCTCATCTCTGAGGAGGGCGTGGCCACGGACCCAGGAAAGGTTGCGGCAGTGTTAAACTGGCCTCACCCCACCAACATCTCAGAGTTGCGGTCGTTCCTGGGGTTTGCCAATTATTACAGGAGGTTCGTAGAAGATTTTTCTAAACTAGCTGGCCCCCTTCATCGTCTTGTTGCAGAACTTGCTGGGTCGAAGGTGTGCAGAGGACGAAGGCAACTGTTGGAAGACGTTTGGTCGGAGGACTGTGAAAGGAGCTTCCAGGAGCTCAAGGCCAAGCTTGTAAGTGCCCCCACACTTGCTTTTGCTGATTTCTCTCTGCCTTTCATTTTAGAGGTCGACGCCAGCCACAGTGGGCTAGGAGCCGTATTGTCTCAAGAGCAAGGTGGCAAAGTGAAACCAGTTGCATATGCCAGTCGCAGCTTACATGCTGCTGAGAAACATTATAGCTCCATGAAGCTTGAAATGTTAGCCATGAAGTGGGCCATGACTGAGAAGTTCAAAGAGTACCTGTGGGGCCACCGATGTATAGTATGGACAGACAATAACCCCTTGAGTTATTTGGACACAGCCAAACTGGGCGCCACGGAGCATCGGTGGATCGCTGAACTCTCAGCATTTGAGTATACAGTCCGATATCGCCCAGGCCGTGTGAACAAGAATGCGGATGCCCTCTCAAGGCAACAGACTAGTGGGGACAGAACGCAATTGGAGTACCTCCTCCCAGGAACAGTCATTCCAGAGGCAATTGGTGAGCGGTTTGTGGGGATGCAGGAAGACCCTGTCCAGTTGGTCATAACAGCTCTGCCATCCCGCAGCGAGGAAGATCTGGGGGTACTCCAAAGGGCTGACCCTGCCATCTCAGCGTTTCTGGAGTTTTGGCAGCAGCAGAGAGCGCCAAGCTGTGCTGAGAAGGAGCGTCTGGGTCCAGAGGCCCGGGGACTTGTAAAACAGTGGGGTCGAATTGTCCAGAAGGAGGACCTCCTGTATCGGCGCAGCTGGAGACCAGATGGTGGAGAAGAGGTTCTCCAGTTACTTCTCCCAGAGAGCTTAAGATCAGAGGTGTTACAGGAGCTTCATCAACATCATGGCCACCAAGGGATAGAGAGGACAACTGATGTCGTGAAGCAGAGGTGTTTCTGGCCAGGGATGGACAAAGATGTAAAGGACTGGTGCCAGCAGTGTGAGAGGTGTACCCTTGCTAAAAACACCCAACCAAGAGCTCGTGCTCCTATGGGTCACCTCCTTGCTTCAAGACCAAATCAGCTGCTGGCCATTGATTTTACACTGTTGGAAACCGCCCGTGATGGAAGGGAGCTCGTGATGGTGATGACAGATGTGTTTTCAAAGTTCACCCAAGCCATCCCCACTCGTGATCAAAAAGCAGCTACGGTAGCGAAGATCCTGGTTCGTGAGTGGTTTTACCGTTTTGGAGTACCGGCTCGCATCCACTCAGACCAGGGGAGGAACTTTGAGAGTCTCTTGGTGCAACAGTTATGTGAGCTGTATGGAGTTCAGAAAAGTCGTACCACACCTTACCACCCACAAGGAAATGGACAGTGTGAACGCTTTAATCGAACTATGTTTAACCTGCTTCGTTCCCTTCCTCCAGAAGAAAAACGAAATTGGCCAGAACACCTCCCACAGCTTGTCTTCCACTATAACACCACTGCCCATCAGTCGACTGGTGAATCACCCCACTTCCTCATGTTTGGACAAGAACCTCACTTGCCAGTGGATTTCCTTCTTGGTCATCTTCCGGAGCCCACAGCACCCAGTGTGTGTGACTGGGTGGCAGAGCACAGGAGGCGTCTGAATGTGGCCATGGATGCTGCCAGGGGCAGAGTGGAGCTGGCAGCCCAGAGGAGGAAAGTGAGGCATGATGAAAAGGTTCAGTGCAAGCCACTTGAAGTGGGACAAAGAGTGTATTTGCGTGATGTGGGCCCAGGTCGCAGAAAAATTCAAGATGCATGGGGGTCCACAGTGTACCAAGTCGTGAAAGGGCCCAGTACAGGTGGTGTGGTATATTCAATTGCTCCAGTTGATAAGCTTCATCTTGTGAGACAAGTGCATCGTACTGCTATAAAACCTGCTCTACCACCTACAGATGCCTGCCCTGATGCTTGGTTGCAGTGTCTGCCTGATGAGACTAGTGACGAGGATGATGTGGAGTCTGGATCTTGGCTGGTGGTCCGAGAGGCTGTTAGTAACCCGTCTGTGAAGCCAGAACCACCGGAAAGGCCTCCAGTTCATATGCCATATGAGGCGCCACCGGCTGTACAAGCTCCCCAAAGCAGTATCATCGGCCCCAGGAAGTCCAGCCGTAAAACCGCTGGCAAACACTCCAACCCCCATCACCTCCCACGACCGGTTAGGAGTGACGACTGTAGGGCTACTGTTTCTGTGGACCCGGGTGCCAGCAGCCTGGTTACCGCCACTTTTTGACCCTGGTTGCGGTTTTGATTTATCGGTGGGCCACCGATCCATAAAGGGGGGGTAGGATGTAACCGGGTGGTTTTAGTTCATTGGAAGAGTGGCTGTAAATTCCCACTCTGGTTTGGCTCCCTGAACACACCGTGTCCTGTTCCTCCACCTTCAGTGTGGTTTAGCTCATTAGTGTTACTAAGCACCAGGTGTGTAAGCCAAACATTCTTCTCCAGGGTGTTGGCTGTTTAGTCTCTTGCTGCATGTGGCTGTAGTGAGTGCTGCTGCAGTGTTCATGGAGTTGTGCAAAGCCCTGAAGCACAAGCTAAGGACATGTGCCAGTGGGTGGCAGATTGCCACTGCAACTAATTGAATGTGCTTGTTGTTGAGATTGTGACTGATTAAGATTGCTACAGTTGCTATATTGTGCTCCCAACTCTGTGCCTTGTTTTAAACTGTACATGCTCTCATGTTACTGGCATGTAACATCCTTTGGTGTTAAGTGATTTGGAGTTGTGCTAGCCCTTTACAACTGGCCTGGTAGAACCACCATAGCATAAATGCATCTAATAAAGGCTGTTTTAATATTGAAAGGAATTAATAAAATATATATTGTATACAACACTTCTGTTTTTGTCATTTGAAGCCAGGCGTACCTGCGTATTTGTAATAGGGAAGCTCTAGACTATTTACAGTCTACCAGTTGGCTTTAGAGTCACATCCTCTGAGTCACAATCCGGGCCTTCATAGCCCGTGTT
>JBBPBX010069160.1:0-18935 GCA_038048925.1 Garcialebias charrua
TTGCCATGAGCTAGGATTCAACCAAAATGCACGAAACTTTTCGTTTGTCAGGAGATTGGGGAAACAGTGATGGCTCCATTGGATTTGAATGCATAAAGTTGACGTCTACATGGTTCATTTTGACTCTGAGAGCGACAGCTGCCAGTAAAGTGAGAGCAAGACCTCTCACTCATAAATGGACACAACACAAAGACAGTTGAAGGAAAAAGCAAAGAACTGTCATTCAAACACCAGAATGTCCATGAACTTCCTCAGCCAGAGTTCAAGGCAGCGACCTGAACAAAAGAACAGTCCAGGACACAAACAGATGTCAAAGTCAGCAAACATAACGTGAAATCAAGTGAAGTCAGGACTTGGGGCATCCTGCAGAGAAAGCCACCAGAAAGAAGTGGCGGGGCACGGAAGCTGACCTAAGCTGGACAATGGACAAGCTCACACGACCAGAGCATGAGCATGTGGAACAGCTGTCAGGAGTCACTCATTCCAGCAACCCGTGAAGGCGTCGGCCTCCCATTTGAATCGGTGGGATCACACTGGGGGCCTCAATCTCAGGATCCAAACGTAAAGTGCATTGTTTAATGAGGACACATAGAACAGGCCACCGCAGGCCACATAATTATTAGGTTAATACTGATTTGGAGCTCTGTCTGCCTGCTCCTCCCGGTTCCAGAGGGCTCTTAAACAAAATAACAGGCCACCGCAGGCCACATAATTATTAGGTTAATACTGATTTGGAGCTCTGTCTGCCTGCTCCTCCCGGTTCCAGAGGGCTCTTAAACAAAATAATAAGGCTCTCATCCCGAGGGCCACAGCAAAAGGAGTTTGCGAATATTTTCACAGGTAAAATTGGTGTCACCACAATTATTCATATTGGGTGTTAAAGGTTAGATAAATAACGGCAGTTCTCCTTGAGGGAACGCGTTTCTGGGAGTCTGGTGTGCACAACAGGTTCGTTAAAATTCAGGATATAGCTAAGCCGCAGAAATTGGATCGTTAATCAGTGCAGATAAGATCAATTAAGTAAGAACAAGCTTTCAGAGATGAGGAGAGCACAAGTTGATGACAAGGAGAGAACAAATTTGCAGGATAAAATATAAGAAAATTATGAAAAATACAGAAGGAGCACGTGGTGGTCGGTGAGGATAGTGGTTTTTGTGGACAGAAAAGCGGAGCAGTGATAGTGCTGGTTTAGTAAGGGGCTTCAGGCAGATCAGTGTTTTGGCGTGATGCTAGGTTTGAAGCAGAAAGAGGAACACAGTCAGCGCAGAGGGTGCAGGCAGGGCTCTGTGTGTACTTTGGGTGCAGCACTAACTAAGCTCGTTCAGTGGACAAGAGAGGGTCTGGGACAGCAAAGGGAGACATAGGAAGCAGACGTGCAATATGGGTTCACAGTTTTGACAAAACCAACACACAGACCATAAATAAACATCAGGAATGTAACTGTCAAGCTGATTTGAAAGGAAAAAGAGCATCGGGATACATCAAATGACGTCAGATGGTGATGATCACTCCAGAAGAAGAGAGAGGGCCATGAGATGGGATGAGGCCTCTGTGGCTTGCTGTCAACAGGGGCGGATCCTCAAGGAAGAGAAGACAGTGTGGGTGGACCATCCAAAAGGTGGAAAAGAAGAAGATTTTGAGGAGCAGCAACTCGCATGTGTGGAGCACACCAGCTGAAGGGGATTTCAGCTGGTGACACACACACATTTAAATTTTCTGATCAGAACATTGCGCCGTGCGTTCATTACGTGAGGCTCAACAGACGAGGAGGTCGCGCGAACTAGGAATTTTCGACCGTGATGACACCGGGTCATGAGATAATAATTGGTCGTACAGACATGCTCGAACCGGTGAAAGGGTTCAGAAATTTATGGTTGGTGTGCCGCGCTCACCGGCTGACAAGGGGCTAAAAAATAAAAATTAAAAATTAAAAGAGAAGACAACAAACCGGTCCAAAAAATTTTTAATCAATTGTTACATTCCATGTCATGGGTTTCCTGTAAAATTAGATCAGATAATGGTACACATTTTAGCAATGCAAATCTAGGGAATATTAGAAATACTTTAGGCCTCAACATGTTAGTATATTTTTGAAAAATTGGCTGTAATCTGTGCACAGACTAAAATTAATTTACTTGGGGCTTTATAAAATGGCCGTTAGGGCTGAGGGCACCTGTAGATAGGGGACAAGGGTTGTTGTAATGTCGCATATGATGTAGTTTGAGAGACTAATAGTTGTTTGTCCAGCTTCCATCTACAGATTCTTGGATCCGTTACACCTGAGAGTGCGAAGCCTGAACGTGGCCGGAGGGTCCACTGACACCTGGGGTGCGTCTCAGGGCCTCTAGAAAAGAGTGGCCTGAGCCAAAGGGAGGTGCGCACAGCTGAGCTGTCGAGGCAAACATCACTTGCTCCTCGCCAGAGAGGGAGAGCCACGGCCAGAGAGGGGTCCGGAAAAGTGGTTTCAAAGCTCATCACATCGAGGGAGCCAGCTTGATCGGAGTTGCACAGCTGACGGGGTCGGCTTTGCACCTGGAGGGAGTGGTCCACAAAGAGCGGTGGGCTGTCCTGCATCTTCATCCTTGAGGTCTGGTTCGTGGAAGGTGTGGGTCACATCTTTTCATCGTTTCACTCCACTTCCTCTGCCGTGGAAGTCATCTGTTCACGTGGTGTTCTGGTTCGAGTGGTGGAGCTTCCTGAAAACACCTGCCACCTGAAAACACCTGTCTTCCTGGAGAGCATCTTTGTGCTTGTGTTTGCAAGGACACCAGAACGATAGGGAAACAGTTCCCCCTGGTGCCAGGCCTGTCCACCTTGTTGCCCTGAGAGAAAGAGAGAGAATAGCCAGTTGCATGATCAAAACTCAACAAGGCAGGCCACATCAAGAGGTGCATAAAAGAGGGGGTCTACCATTCACTTTTGGGTTAGGGGCAGTGTTTGCACGCCAGGGGAACGGGGTATTGAACACAACCCACCTGGCATTAATCATCAGCATATCTGCAGCCCAAGAAAAAGGGTGGTAGCCTCTGAAGAAAAACAGCTTTCCACGAAAATTCTGAGGAGAACAGAAAGCAGAGGGTCAAATCGATTCAGAAAAGACTGACACAGTGTTTTAAAATTTACAGGTGTTTCTATTTTGCAGTGTTAAATCAGTAATATTTCATGCTTTAAATCTTAAAACACACATTTTAAGATCACACACTTAGGATTAGATAGTGTATTTCACTTTTAATATTAAATTAATGACTATTTCTTATCGTAGAGTTGGTTTAGGTCAAAAATTTGCTGCTACACTGTAACTTTTAACTTTTAGCAATTAGACTTACTTATATCTAAAATTAGAATTCAGCAGAACAACACATAATTTCCAGGTCTAACTTTCATGGGTTTGGAGTTAAAATTTTTCAATTTCAGTGTTAAAATCATAAAATATTATGGGTTTTTGACTGATTCCTTATTTCTGGTTTAAGCTTTTAATGAGAGAGCGATCCGTGCAGCATACAACTGTATTTTCTCACAGGTGCGGTTCCAGTGATTCCTGAATAATAAAGATAGAAAAAAAAAAAGAATATATATATATATAATAATTATAGATTACAAGAAGAAGATTTTGATAAACCGTGCATGTGTTTGGGTGTTTGGACTTTCTGCACCAAAGTGTCTTTTGTGTGTTTACTTTTTCAGATCATCTCATTTTAACTGAGAAGGGGGTAATTTGTGTTTCTGTTGTGTTTCATCACATTTCAGGGTTCAAGGTTTGACACTGTAGTGGATTTCGAACTAGATCAAGCATGGCTGAGGGGCAGAAGAGGCTAATGGTGGCTGCAGGAGTGGGGTCATTGATTATAGTTTCCACTATTCTGTTGTTGGAATATTTCTGTGTGATACCAGGTCATCCAAGCTGTCATCCTGTACCTCATCAGAGGAGCGAGAGAGAGGTCCTCATGCAGGGGACATGGACGCAGGTACAGGATGCTGGTCATCTATCGATGAATTTTTCTGAAGTCTTTCAGAGGAACTCTTGGTACAGGTATGCGCAGTTTTTGGCCAGAAGCCGTCACAGGTCTGACTCTTACATCTGTACCCCACTTCCTGTCTCGAAATCGCAGCTGCCTTTGAAGTTTAAACCTCTTGACCGGATGTTATCATTTTGTGTTCTGCAGATGAGCTCCAGAGGATTCTACATGGAGCACCTGCAATGTCAGCCTAAGTGGTGCAAATTGAGTACATTATCACACCCGATGGTGTTAGCTCAATTTGTAGAATGGCCATCCAGTGGACAGTTTCCTGTCTGTGTGCACCGCGTCCATCATCAGGACTCACATCAGGTGGTAGTCGGGTCACTCCCTGAGGGGAGGTGCCGAGCGGTGTACCATCCGGGCAGGGAGTTCAGGAGTGTGCCTAGCAGCAATGGAACGTATCCGGTTGAGGACTTGGCCTGGCTGTGTGGACATCAAGTATTCCTGACCTTGCCAGTGAACTGGACTGGGTGCTGTGCACCTGTTGCGGTTACAGAGGGGTCGTACCTGGTGTCTTTGAGTAACGGTTCTCACTATGTGGGACAGTCAAAGACTTCTGACGTCAGTCAGCTCGAGTCTTCTTGGGGTTCAGAGGTCCCAGTGGAATGGAAGCGTAGCTTCTTCCCGGGATCGAAGGTCGGGGACCACCTGTTGCACATGGAATCTTTAGATTACCAATTTGGGATGTTCATTTATGAGTCGATGCAGGCGTTAGGGACCACCTCTGCAGAGCGGTGGGCCATGTATGTTGTGTCTTTACATCATAGATTGCTGTTGGATTTGTTGAAGGCATCTATTAATGGAGTGTGTGAGATGATTGATAATAACACCTGCTGTACCTTCATACCTGATGAGTCTGCTTCGGATCCACAGGTCAGGGTGACAGTGGCCCTGCGCCATCTGAGAGAACTTGAGGAGCATCAGACGGAGGAGGCGCACACAGGGCTGTGGCGTGCACTGTCTTGGTTCACGAGAGGGTCATGGCCTCAGGTGTTGGTCAAGCTCTTGGCCTTGCCACTAGCGATTCTGGTTCTGTTCTGCCTATTTATGGGGTGTGTGACACCTTGTGCATGGGCAAAGATCTCGAAGATGATTGCTTCCAGGGGGGTGGAGGATTATGGGACGGCGTTTCCCCTGGTGCAGGCAGGGTGCAGGCCATCGCCTGCCGCACAAACTCACCTGTATTTGGCAGAGAATAGATACCTGTAGTGGCGGGGGATGTTTGGTGATGGAATGGAGAGGTGTTGCTTTTGGCCTAATCACATTAATTCTATGATGTCTTGTTGTTTTCCGGTGTGTTTCATGTTTCATTTTTGTTTTAAGGGGTGGTGATGGCGTCGCAGTGATGATTGTATTATGATTTCGTATATTAGGCTGGTATAGATACTGGCATGGGTTTTATTCTTAGATAGAGTGGTGTGCATTTGTCCTAATGACGTTGATTCTCAGATGGGTTTGTTGTTTCTGGATGTGTTTTGATGATTAATAATGGGGTCAGTGTGAGATGCGAATGGTGTGTTTGGTGGTTGATCTACAGAGTTGATTTTGGAGTCAGAGTGGGGCCAGCCGCGGATCTCTGCCGGTTGAGAGGGTTCACATGTATTTGGCCGCGTCCAGATACCTATGGAGTTGATGAGGGGTCAGGCGGTGCACTCCAACGATGGGGTTACAGGGATGCTTACATTTTCCCTCTAATGTCCGGTTGGGATGGTTTGTGGATTGTGATTATTGTTTTGGTGTTGAGTTGATGAGTAGTTGTGGAGTCAGATGGAAGTTGTCGTTAGATTTGGTTGATTTCATGTGTTAGATACCTGTAGAGGTGATGAGTGGTTCTTGGAGGAGTCCTGGGAGGACAATGAAATGAGGGTGATTTTGCATTTATCCTTTTATAACTTCATATATTACGCGGAGGTAGATTCTAGATTTTGATTATCATTTTGGTGTCTAGTTAATGGTTGGTGTTGGAGTCAGATGAGGTTTGTTTGGATTTAGTTACGTTTGGTGGTAGATTACCTTACCTTGTTTTGGTTTTAGTGGTTAGTATTGGGGTCAGATGGGGTTTTGGTTTAGATTTGGTTGATTTTGGGAGTTTTACTACCTTGGCTTGATTTTGCATTTGGTGATTTGTTTGTTTTGGTGTGGTATTGGGGTTGAGGTCCTCTTCGGGGGGCCCACATGGAGTTCAGCTGTTGGTTTCGACCGATCTTTTGATCGGTCGAGAGAGGGAGTGAAGAAGAAAGCACCATTATATACGTATTATGATTAAACTTATATCCATTCATAACTATATTTCATGTAATCACAAAGGTATATTCATACATAACTATATTTCATGTAATCAAAGGTTTTAATACAATCATGTTTAGATGCTTAAATGCACTGTGCAAACTTTAATCTTACCGGTGTGCAGTTTGAGCAGACCTGCAGCTCGAAGCAACTCTGAGGCCGACATCTGCCCTTCCCCCCCACAGGGAGGAAGGGCAAAGCAGACACAGGATCTGACTGAAAGAACAGGTACATCTTTAGTATAAACACATACACTCAGTTCATGACACAGAATGTGCCACTTCATGACACAAAAGGTGCAACAGGTGAAACATAAAGGTCGAAGGAAACTAGTTTGAATCTAAACTCTTCTAAAACTTATGCTCAAACAAAGAGGCACACACAATCAGGTCATCCCAGAAGAGACCTTGGGCACACTATAAATCTCAGTTGCCTTAGCAACTACTGATGGTAAATGGTAAATGGAGCTTATTTATATAGCGCTTTCCAGCCCCCTGTGAGGAGCCCCAAAGCGCTTTACAATACCAGCCATCCACCCATTCATTCAGACATTCATACACCGGTAGTGGTAGCCTGCCTTGCAAGGCGCCATCCAGACCTACCGGGAGCAACTCGGGGTTAAGTGTCTTGCCCAGGGACACAACGACACATGGTGGGCGGATGCGGGATTCGAACCTCCAACCTTCCGATCAGGGGTCGACTGCCATTACCACTACACCACGGCCGCCCCTACTGATAGCAGCTCCTCGGACCAATAAGGAGCTCAAAACATTTTATGATATCGCGCACCAGAGCAGCAAACTGACATTCCTTGGGGGACTTTTCGAGCGAGAAGGTCTGTTCAACGAATCATCCGATCGTATGCATATTGATCAATTGATTGTCTGCTTAATCTGTTAACCTGTATCTTTTTCAATAAATCTGATTTGCTTCAAAAGACGCCTGGCTCATTTGAACACCCAAACTGAAATCCCTTCAAAACGTTTAAAGATTCATCCAAAAGACTCTTTAGTCTTAGAAACAGCACCTTCTCATAATGGATCCAAGTTTGTTGGTGACAGTCAAAACTAGTTGTTCATATGCAAAATGAGGATCTTCAGCCAAAAAAATTATCTTTAGTGCCCTGATGGATGCTTGCTATCCACAGAGGACAGAGTGATACTTGCAATAACTGCACCATGTGATCACATTAACACTGTGGATAAATACATAAAGTTCACACGAGAAGATGTAAAAGATGGCAGGTTGGCTTTCTTGGACTGTGAGGTCTTCTCAGTCTCTGATAAAGGACATTTGCAAACTGAACTGCAAACCCACACAGTGATACATTTCCCAAGAGCCTGTAACTCAAATCTTCTGTCAGCAGGCACTGGGCAAGCAAGATACTACAGAAGACACAAACCCAGCTGCTGAATGAACGAGTGAGAAAGATCAGTTATAGCATTGAAGCTTTAGAGGCCAAAGAAGAGCACATCTGACAGAAACTTACAGCACGCCTAGGTCAGACCACATTTTAGCAGGTGATGGATTTCACAGAAAAGGCACGTTACCACAGCATGTCAAGTCCAAGACCTGACAAATAAAATAAGTTTAATTCAGTAGTAACTTGTCAAGCCCATCCCAGTCCCAATACAACACACTCAATGGAAGACAACACACCAGCAGCCACACGCCAGGGAGACAGAAAAGCGCCTCACCCACCTGGAGACTCTGAGTTTGAAAAAGAACAATTTAGGAACAAATTTTCAGCCTGCCTCAGCAATGCCAAACCACCACCTTCCATCAGCAGAGGAGAGGGACACACTCACCACTCTCAGCAAGGACGAGAACATCATTATCCTCCCAATGATGCACAGTGATTTTGAACCGGAAATACTGTAATGAGAAATTTATGACACTTAAGTGACTTAACCACTTATGAGCTTCTGAAAAGAGATCCAGAAAGTTGTTACCAAAAGTTGATGAGTGCCTGGAAAAAAATTTTTTTTGATGCTGTGTTCATCCGTGCTCATCTGCTCACACAGACTCGTTCGGGCTGCTGTTCATTGTTTTTATGCTATGCTTTATGATTAATGTATTTTTATTAAAAATGTTCTCAGTTCACACCTTAGATCTTGTGACCTAAGGTACTGTTTGTCATATGTGGAGGGCCTTAGGCCCTTCTTTACACAGAGTTTGTAAAAATCAACAGAGGCACAGCTGCAAATTAGATACAGTTTATTAAAAAGTCACAATTTAAAACATCATTTAAAAAAATGACTACACTAGATGTGGGAGACGTCTAAGAACTTTAACACTAAAAAAATAGTTAAAACCCTTCCAAAAACTTAAATAAATCAAAACTGAAACAGTAGCAGGGCAGCCTACACACAAAAGAGATCAAGTTAAACAAACACATTAACCAGTAGGTCAATCATAAGAAACAGCCCTTACCTTCTCTAAAGTGAGATCAGTGCTCTGTATGCCACTCTCAGCAGTATGTTACCTCTGCACAAGTCATCAGCATCAGCCTGGAATCTGATCTCCTTCTTCTTCTTCTTCTTTGATTTTTATTGGCGGTTGGCAACCAACTTAAGGTGCATTTACCGCCACCTACCAAACTGGAGTGTGGTCTTCAGTGATGTCAGAGGGGATTTAACACATCAAACGATGTGTATGATGTATACATTCCCACCCTGACCCATTCCTAATTACATGCATGAATATGCAGCGGCATATACATATCTATATACGTAATTTCAAATACGAGTTATTAGTCTAGTGCTATTCAAAAACCTAAACAATTGAATCTCAACATATCTTGATTCATTCCCCAACAGATTGAACAAGGACAGTTCTATATTCTTTTTGTTCAGGGACAATTTCAAAAGTTGGCGTTCCTCTGAATATTTCTCACACTGTAGCAGCACATGTTCTACAGTTTCTTTTGTATCACAATAATTACAAGCCCCATCTTCATGCTTTCCAATTATACACAAAGAGCTATTAAGCCCAGAATGCCCCATTCTGAGCCTAGCCTTAACGACCTCCTCCTTCCTCCTTCCGCTAAAAAATTTAGCATTCCCCACATCCTTTTGAATCAGATATAAATGTCTCCCGTTATCATTGTTATCCCATTGTTCCTGCCAGTTTTTAAACATTCCTCTTTTTATAATAGATTTCCCCTCACTCTTACTTAAAGGAACATTTAATTGAACCATTATTGAAGTCAAAGCCTGTTTCGCCAGAATATCCACTTCCTCGTTACCTTCTATACCAGCATGAGCAGGGATCCATACGAATCTGATACAATAGTTTTTACATTGCAGACGTAGTAGTAAGTGGTGTATTTCAAATATCAAATCCAACCTGCAGGACTTGCCAGATCTTATACTCAACAATGCTGCTTGGCTATCTGAAGCTATCACATATTGTGTTTCTCCCTCAATGTTATTGTCGAGCAACCAATTCAATGCTAATAAAATGGCTGACAATTCAACCGTATAAACTGCTAAATGGTCAGTTGCTCTCCTCTTAAGCAAGACTTTATGGTGTGGGATATTCATTGCCGCTCCAGTTTTACCAGTCAGCGGATCTTTAGAACCATCAGTATAAATAACAATGCTATCTGTATACTTTTCAAAGTACTTATCAACTACCATCCATACTGGAGTCTGTGTCATTCTAATAATTTCCCCCAGTTGTAAATCAACTTCTGGGTAGACAAATAGCCACGGTGGAATTGAAGATTGAGGAGTTGTCATACTATAACAGAAGTCACTTAAACCAAGATTTGTAGCTTTAATGTCCCCAACCCATCCAAAACTATTATAATTAGATTTAATATGTTCCCAACATTCCTTAAGCACTGACTTAGTTGGATGATTTTGCTTATGGCCTTGTAGATTCACCCAATACGTATACATTAGCTGTAATCTGCGTAATCGTAACGGCATTTCACCAGTCTCTACCTGTAGCGCCGCAGATGACGTCGTTCGAAATGCTCCTGTACAAATTCTCAGTCCTTTCGTTTGCTCGCTATCCAGTTTTCTTAAATGACTGTCTGCAGCCGCAATGTACGCTATACACCCATAGTCTAACGACGATCTCATGAGGGCCCGATATACTCCCAGCAATGCTTTTCGTGACGCTCCCCATTCCTGTCCAGAGAGACATCTTAACAAATTGTTTACTTTTTTACATTTATTTTGAACTGATTCAATATGCTTTTTCCATGTCAAACTTTCATCAAAAAGGATACCAAGGAATCTCACTGTTTTTACCTGTTCAAGGTTTTGATTATAAAGAGTTAACTTAACATCCTTATGTTTTTTATAAAAACAAATCACCTGAGTTTTTGCTATTGACATCTTAAATCCCCATTTATTAGCCCAACCTTCTACCTTCGAGACGGCATTCTGCATCTTTTTCTGTAAATGTACAATATTGTGTCCACGCACCCACAGAGCCCCATCATCTGCATACAATGATTTACCTATTGTTCCATCAATTCCATCAAATATATCATTTATCATTATGTTAAAAAGAATTGGGCTACACACACTTCCCTGCGGGGTACCATTCTCAACAGAGTATTTGGTAGACAAATCCATCCCCACTCTCACTTCTATTTCTCTGCCATACAAAAAATCCAAAAACCAGTTATAGATCTTACCGTCTATGCCAATATTCCTTAATTTAATCAACAATCCTTCCTTCCACAACATATCGTAAGCCTTCTCAATATCAAAGAACACAGCTATCACCATTTCTTTATTTGTTTGTGCTTTTCTTATTTCTGATTCTAGACACAGTATCGCATCCATCGTACTTCTTCCTTTGCGAAAACCACTTTGAAACGGGCAAAATATATTTTTACTTTCAATAAAATATGTAAGTCTATCTGTTACAAGCCTTTCCATTACTTTCCCTAATTGTGAAGTAAGTGCAATAGGTCTATAATTGGATGGGTCATTTGCTGTTTTTCCAGGTTTCAACACGGGTATTATTATTGACTGTTTCCATTCTGCAGGAATATTTCCAGTTTCCCAAATTAAATTAAAGAACTTTAATAAAATGGTAAGTGATGAATTTTCTAAATGTTTAATCATCGTATAACATATGCCATCCTTACCTGGTGTAGTTTGTCTAGAATTATTAAGAGCTTTTTGTAACTCATATAAATTGAAGGGCATATCAAAATCTTGATCTGAAATTATTCTCTTGACAGTAACATCTGGGTATTCAGTCATTAATGTTTCTTTATTACTTATTATATCCACAGACATATTTTCAGAGCTATGCACAGTAATGAGTGCTTCAGCTAACAATTCTGCTTTCTCTTTATGGCTACTTGCTATCTTCCCATGTAGTTCTAAAACAGGTAAAGATAAAGTCTTCTTAATACCATTCATTTTTTTAATAACTCTCCATACCTCCGCTAGCTTAGTTTCCCTACCAATTGAGTTGCAATAATGTCTCCAACATGCCTTTTTTGCCGTTTTAACAGTTTTCCGAACTATAGCTTGAGCTTTCTTAAACTGTATTAATGCCTCCATAGAATGGTATTTTCGTAAAAATTTAAATGCTTTATTCCTATCTCTTATAGCTTTGCAACAATGCTCATTCCACCAAGGAACAGATTTTTTATTTCCTCTACCTTTTGTTTTAGAAATTGATGCATCAGCAGCATGAAGGAGGATGGATGCAATTTCTGAGTGACACAGCTCTACAGTAGTAAACACGTTTTCAGGCAGGTTACGGAATCGAATATCTACCAGATGTTTAAATAGATCCCAATTGGCCTTATTAAATCTCCAACGAGGTAACTGCCCTTCCTCCTCTATTATTACTTCAGATCCAACTGTTATTTTAATAGGAAAATGGTCACTTCCCATGGGAAAATCATTTAGCACCTCCCAAGATGTAATTCCTGCTAATGCAGTAGAGACTAATGTTAGGTCTATATTACTTCCTGAATTCTTGTTACAGTCATATCTAGTATGACTACCATCATTTACACAAACCATTGAGTGTAATTCAAGGAACTCTTCAATTATCATTCCATTTATGTCTGTATTTTTACTTCCCCATAAGTTATTATGCGAGTTGAAATCACCACACCATAAAGTCTTGCAATCATTCTGTAAATTTATTTCATTGAGTCCTTGAATAGACAACTTTTTGTTCGCATTATAAAAATTTATCACTGAAATCTGACCATTGCCTATCCAAGTTTTTATTACTATTGCTTCATGATTTTTATCAATTGATTCTACTTTGTAACTTAGACCGTTTTGTATAAAAGTTGCCACTCCTCCGCCTTGTCTTTCTATTCTGTCATTTCTAATAGCTGAATATCCTTGTATTATAAAGTCCAATTGGGGTTTAAACCAGGTTTCTTGTATGCAAATCAGATGAGGTTTAACTAGTAAATCAGAAATATATTTTTTAAACTCTAAACCATTACTAAGTAGACTCCTTGCATTCCATTGAAGTATGATCAACATGAGGAGGCAAGGCCACCGCTGCATGATGGAGGTTGAGAAGATTGAATCTCGTCCAGTTTTTCCTTGATCGACTCCCAGCTAACAGATTTGTAGTCTAGATATTTTTGAGCTGCCTTTACAATTATTTGTATTTTTTCTGTTTTTCTTTGTGTTTGAGCAGTACAATTCACAACCTCAACCATGAACAGAACAAAATCCTCTTTTTTCAAGATTAAGACGTCTTCGCTTACTTTGCTGCTTTCTGTAACATTAGATTCTACTTTTCCCGTTTCCGGTATTTTCTTTGGATGACTTACTGGCTTTACAGGGACTTTCTTTATAGCTTCAGCATAGGTGATACCCGTAGTCACTTTAAGTTTTTGTATTTCCTCAGCTCTTTTACTAGCTTCACATCCCCTAAAACCAGAGCTATGATCACCCCCACAATTACAACATTTCAGTGGAGCACCATCTCTACATTTCCCATATTCGTGATCTCCCGCACATCTCCCACACTTCTGATGTCCTCGACACACTGCTGCAATATGCCCAAATTTCTGACATTTGAAGCATCTTAAGGGTGGAGGAACAAACGGTCGAACAGTATAACTGATATAACCCACAAACACCTTGTCCGGCAGACTATTCTCTTCAAATTTCAACATTATGGAAAAACTGTCACTCTTTTCCCCATTTTTATTTCTTGTCAGTCGTTTGGCTTCGACTACTCTCCCTCCTGAAACATTAGATTTAATATCCTCAATTGGCACATTAGGTGGAATACCTGAGATAACACCACGTACATATTTCTTACCATCAAGAATTTTCCCACTCACAGTTTCTCCTAGGACTTTTTTTACATGTAGCGCTCTGTCTTTTTGTTTCACATCATTACATATTAACAATAAAGAACCATCTCGAAGCACTTTCACAAGCTTCACTTTTCCAAGTAGCGAGTTGATTTCTTTAGTCAGCTTAATCGGATTCAACGTACCAAATGACAGTCCCTCTTTAACAAACTTCAAGACGATTTTAAACTCTATTACCGGTACCCGAACTATTTCATCTTCAGCTCCAGATGCAGACGACTCAACTTGATGTTTAGTTTTTTTCCTTTTATTTTTAGTTTTGTGAGCCTGCCATACCCCTTCATTTTCAACACCATCCCCTCCCTCTTCCATTTCTGCACAATCACTTCCTGACAATCCATTCCCCTCCGACATCCTTCCAACCATTCACAGCCCGGCCGTGCCTCACCGCTGTCGCTTGGAAGTCAAGGCTGCCCTCAGCTTCGAACCACGTCGCAAAAAAAGACTTTAAACCGCAGCGGCTTGTTGAATGAACAGCCACCCGAAAGACTTCCTCAGTCTCAAAGTAGCTTCTTCTTCTGTGGTTTTCACGAAAGTAACTTCCTCTTCGTTTTTTTTTTAAGGGGAGTGTACCACTCTGCGCATGTCAGAACTTCCAAGTAGTTACTCGGTTTTTAGGAAGTTAGTGAAGTGTTGAGGAAGAAGTAACAAGCAGGTCAAATGTGTGTAAAGGTTGTTCAATATTTTTTAAGTTCAGATTTAGCAAATTGTTGCATACATATGCATATCTAAAAAGGTTAAGTCTGGTCCTCTGAACATTCAAAAAATAAAACAAAACAAAGCAAAAAAAATGTAGAAACGTTTCGTCTTTCGTCCGAAAGACTTCCTCAGTCTGAGTTGCTGTGTTCAGCTCAGTCTTATAAATAGCACCCTCCCACAGTGTTGCACAACCAGTTGGCTGATGACAGCCTGAAACCAGTTGCTCACATGATCAAGGAGGGCCATCAGCCTAACAATGGATCATTAGCACCCTGATGGTTGTTTGCTATTCACAGAGGGCTGAGTGATACTAGCAATAACAGCATTGTAAGAGGGGGACAGTTGAACCCGGAGGCCTCCACCCCTGTTTAATGATGGACGGTTTCTTTTCACAAAGATGGCCTCCTTTACTCCTCTCTCATACATATGCATAGTTTTAATAAACAATTATTCAACTAAAAAAACAACTTTAAAACCATTTTACGTGGTTTCAAGTAATTGTTCCTTTATCGGTACATAAAAAAGAAAACAACAACAACAACAACAACAACAACAAAAAACAGGAACATGTCTGCAAAAACCAATGCAGACATGTTTCTGTTTTTGATTTTCTACATCTGCATTATAATCTGTCTGTTTTGCTACTTTGATATCTTTGTTTTAACTTGTTAAAAAAAATCTGTATTTCTCTCTTATGATTGTCTATTGTTGATTGTTCAAGGAAAATGTACTGTTGCTGTTGTCTTCATTATTTAGTTTGTAGACAGGTCCCTCTTGTAAATGAGTCCTCGAGGCTCAATGAGATTAACCTGACTAAATCACATCTGTTTTTAACATAAATCTACCCTGATAGCAAACGGATTCCGGACCGGATCCGTTCCGGATCTACCGTACAGATGTTACGGTAATTGTAATCACCTTACAGAAGTGCAAAATACTGGCCAAAATCAACTGACTCTCCAGCTGCAATTTGTCATCCTGGAGCAGTGAAAACAGGAGACAAACACATCAACATGTCTCAATCATAAAAAGATCAGACTTGGGAAAAAGTTATTCTGAAGTACGGACATGATGCTATCATATGAGGCAGTACGGTATTTATGTTTGTTTCTCACATGAATAAACAAATACAGTGAATAGATGTGTAGACTTGTTTTGTCCAAAGAGCCATATTGATGCAGGGGGAAAAAAAACTAATAGTCTGCAGACTAGACAAAAATCACAGCATATACTATAATTATTAATATACTATGTGTACATTTTTGCCTCAATTGAAAAATCAAACTGCACATTTATATTTCATGGAAATGCCCTAAAGAATACACACAAAAAAATGAAGCAACAGCATAAGAGAAGGAATAGAAAAAAGTTACATGTAACTCCAACGTTACGCTTACGTTTTGTAATATGTAGCTTTAAAAAAAATCAGTCTGACATAAACAGAGTACATGTACTGTGGTAATTCAAACTAATACCACTTAGGCATTTTCATCTCAACCTAACGTTTGCAACACATCAACCTGAATGAGCAATTCAAAATTGATTCCTTTCAAACTCTGAGGAAAGAGAATCACACAATCTGTGACAACTTTAGGAGCAAAGGAGGATTCACAACCTTTTTCTGTTCTGGATATAAGCCCTTATTTTCACAGCAGCTGAAGACCTTGGATCATCAATACAAGCTGCCTACAAGCTTCACTTTGCAGAATTGATCACAACTGCACAATTAACAGCACTTTGTGTGGACTTGTTCCTGTTTAAAGTGCTTTATAAATAAAATGGTATGGTATGGTATTAAAATGAACTAAAGTCTGTTTAAAGAACTCAGTAAGTAAAATAAGCAGAACAGTCATAGCATGTGGCTTGTATTTAGTCAGCACCATGGTTTAGTGGTTTGCACTGTTGCCTCACAGCAAGAAGGTCCTGAGTTCAATCCCTGGGTTGGGTCTGAGGTCTTTCTGTGTGGAGTTTGCATGTTCTCCTCATGTTTGCGTGGCTTTTCTCCGGGTACTTGAGTGTCCTCTGCATTTTTAGGCTGCCTCCAGGCCCAGGCTTTCCTTGCAAAAGGATCTGTGATCTCAATTAGATTTGTCTGGTTAAACAATAAACATGTGGAACGCAGATGTCCCCTATCACTGAGTCAATTTGAATAGTAAATGTTTGTAGTTTTTCAGGTGAGCGTTTTTCAGGACTGGAAGAGAACGGCAAATGCAAGCAAACAATGTTTCTGGTGCAAGATATTCAAGTAGGTAGCAGTTACACAGTGCAACAGAAAAAAAAGAGTTTTTTTTTCCTGTCTGAAGCAGCACAGAGTGATGAATCCTGGCAAGTGGAGGGTGAAATTTTATCCACTACCAGATGCAATGCCAGAGCCAGAGGGAGGGGCAATGGTGGGCTTGGCCCCCATAAATTAATCTTGGGCCACACCAATCATTTGAAGAAATTATACTTTGAAGCAATATGAAAAAGCCTATTTTATTTAAATGATAGGAGTGGCTTATTTTACATCTTGGATTTTGACGCAGTGACCCAATTTTCGATAGTGACCTTTCTTACGCTTAGATGCAGCCACACACAAAAATGGAAGTTGGTCTCTTACTATTTTTTTTTTAAATTATCATGCTCACAACATGGACAGACAGACTGACGGACAGAAAGTATTTCATATTCTCTCTCTTTGCTCCGTGACCGTGACAGAGGGCAATAAAGGTTATTAAATAAACTAAAAAAACAAAGACTACTGTGTCAACTTTTGCATATAATTTTTCAACTATATTTCTTGAAGATATATAAAAAATCAAAGTGTTCAGTCACAAATTGGTCTTAAAATGTGTATTTCATTTTACTGACAATTACCTGAAAATTGTCAGCTCTAAAATAAAAAATAAAACAAAATAGGTCATACAGTATGCATGTTCAAAAAAGTAACTGTATGTGATGATATAGTAAATTAAGTGTGCATGACACTGTAAACAACAGAATTGTATTCAAATTATCAAACCATTTAAGATTTATGCATTTTATTACTGAACATAACACTTTACCTGTGTCCACTTGTGGTGGTCACTGGTCATGGCATGGACATCACAGATTAGTGTCTGCAGAACAAACATTTTTAAATTGTTATTTCTTGGATAATAAATTGAATAAAATAAAATATAAAAAACAGGTCAGGTGCTCAGCCTCAATGCAACTAGTTACCGTATATTACAAAAAAAGCTTACATACCATAAGGTTTCAGTTTTGGATGATTTTCTAGGTTAGCACTTAATTTTATTATCAAACTTTGTGTATTTTACCTGCATGGTTGGCCGAAGCAGGATGTGCCTGCTCTGATAGGTGGGAATTTTGGTATTACCAGCTTGTCTGTAGTCTCTTACTTCTACTATTACACAGCCACAGTGGAAGATGTTCACCTGACACACAATACATAAATATCAACCACCATGAGAAATTACACAGCAAAACACAAGATGTAGTTATATAACCAAAAAGAACAATTTTTTTGTAGCACTGCTCTCATTACATGCCATACAGTGATTAAAAAATAAGTAAAACTGTGTAAATATTTTATACACCATCTTACTGCAGACTAAGGCCACTTTGCATACAAACCTGTGATTTCTCCAACAGATCGACCAGAATGGGAGGCAACTCCTCTGCATCCAGATACTCAGCACGGTGGCACAACTGGTAGAGCTGCTGCCTCTCAGCGAGAAGGTTGCCGGTTCAAATCCCGGTCCGGGGCCTTTCTGGGTGGAGTTTGCATGTTCTCCCCGTGCATGCGTGGGTTTCCTCCGGGTACTCCGGTTTCCTCCCACAGACCAAAAAACATGCTTGTTAGGCTGATTGGTGACTCTAAATTGACCCTAGGTGTGAGTGTGAGAGTGGATGGTTGTTTGGTGTGAGTGAGACAGGTCCCTCTTGTAAATGAGTCCCCGTGACTCAACGAGGCTAGCCTGTATAAATAAAGGTTGAATGAATGAATGAATGAACGAAAAAATACAATTAAACAAGCTGCAACTAAACTCCAGGGTCTTCATTTGTGGTTTAGCTCGGTGTCACCAACATCCTCATTGAAAACACTCCAGAGCCTTCAATATTACGATACACATGATAAACCACACCCTCCACACCAGTTGGTGGCGGTAATGTACCAAACTATTATTTCCCAACCACAATTAAAAAGAACCTACAAGATGGCGTCGCTGCTGAGCAAATAATACCGCTGCACAGCTAAAACAACACAAGAAGAAGAGTGACCGGAAGTACCTCTTTTTCGAGAAGGTCCTCGCTTTTTTTCCCACCGTAGTTCAAACCCACGTGGAAAATCAAAACAATTTGGAGGCTGGCTTCAAGTAAGTACTTCTTTTACGCAAACGAAGATTGGAAATTTCGTCTGTACCCGTTCCGAAACTATTATTTAAAGGAAACTTTGGCTAACAGATGAGGAGACATCAGGCTGAACAACGAGAGGAAGTGGCTGCTGAAGAAATGTCCGAGTTTCTGGAAACGACAGATGCAGATTATAAAGAGGAACAATGTCGTTTAAAGGACAAACTGCAACACAACAAACCCCAAGTGGTCCCTGCAGG